>JAAAKL020008628.1:0-15761 GCA_010016065.2 Carybdea cf. marsupialis auct. non (Linnaeus, 1758)
CATCATTTAGATATCCCCCTGCCCCCCCCCCCCCCCCCCCCCCCCCCCTGTTGTGGTCCTCTGTCCCCGCCGCCCTTCCGCTTTCCCCTTCGCCCCCGCCCCCCTCCCCCTTGTGACTTGTAGGTGGCGTTTATATGTACACGGCATTGCCATTTTAGATATCGGATTCACTGATGTAATCTTCTCTGCTTTGTTTCTTGCCTTCGAAACGGGGCATTCCCTCATATTCTCCTCGGCCCCCTTTCCCGTTCAGATTACACTGCTATCATCACCAGGATCATTCGAACAGCTCTGCTACACTTCACTCCACTCGGCAAAAAATACTGTGCGTGAGTTGCACAAGGAGAACAAAGGAAGCAAAGTATCACTGAAACAAGAATGCCTTAATTTTTGGTACCTTATTTTCCCCTTATTTGATTACTCCTTTTGCCACATGTCACCTTGACAAATGTCGCATACAAATTCATCACGGAAATTGCATAAGTGATGTTTTTAACGTTCATAAATTTTTTATAATAAAATCATTGGTCCGTATCTGCATTTACAAGCAGCATTCGTAATGGCTAAATACTAGGGAAAGTGGTATAAGCGCCATATGATTCCGTCATTAAAAGCTAAATGCATTAAAGGGTACAAATATACAAGGATGCTGATAGTTAATAGTAGCCTGTAAACCCAATGACGTCATCAAAGCAATATGTTTGATTACTAAGTGTGTGGTGAAGGTGTAAATACAAGTTCACTTGGAGAAAAAGATTTGTTAATCACGTCTACACCAATAACGGTCCTCGAACTATGCTTGTTTCAGTCCATTTATAATGACTGAATGTAGACATCGGTGTTTATGATCTCGAAGGTGTAAATTCGTGGGGCCACGGGGAATCGAACCCACGGTCTCCGCATTGCGCAACGCGATGCTTTTCCACTAAGCTACGGTCCCATACCAACGATCACGAGAAATTTGGGATGTCTATTGTTAGGATATTGCGTCACTACACAATTACCGAATTTTCACGCAAGAAATGATGACAAATAAAAGTTGCTGACGTTAGGTAATGTTAACGTCACCAACTCGGCTTTTTCTCACAGATTGTATTTTGGACAACAATGATGATGAGTTTCATTGTCAATTTTTTGCCAAGTTCAGGGTTGAATGCCCCCTTATCAATACCGAAGTGCACCAAAAATGCTTAATACGAGCGTGGTGAAGTTTTAACGCGGCCGCTGCAAGCATGAGGTTATTTGTGTTAGAGTAGGTAACAGTTAGTGAGTGAAGAGACACTTAATAAGCAATTTTACGGGTAAAGCAAGATATTTGGTACTTTTAGAAACCATTAGGACGACGTCTTAGTACATACAAGAAGTACAGGTGGCAAGAACCCTCATGTCTTGACCTCATGTGCTGATATCAGAAGTCAAGCGCTTTATTTACTGTATATATATCTACAGAGATTTTTGCACATGAAAGTACTCGTAGTGCATAATCATAAAATGGCTTGTTGATTATTATAAGTAATTTTTCCAAACCCTACCCCCTAAGCTTTCCTCTTTTTAACCAAGCCGAATGCCCTGAAAGAGAAAAAGAGATGAAGAAGAAAAAGAAGAAGAATGCCAAACATGGTTTTGGTGTCAAAAACTGTAACAGCCAATTTTGATAATCGGCCTGTTAAGATATTTTCTGTTTAATAGTGTAAAGCAGGCGCTATGTCTTTTTAGGATAGAATCCACAGGTGACACTCGAAAGTATCTCTTTGACTGTCCATGTTCATATAACGATTCCATTACATTTCTGGGTAATTGCTAGCGTTCAGCTTTACATGCAGTCATCTACACAACCTGCACTGCAGCAAATGTTTATACATTACGAACAAAGCCACACTAAACAAAGGAAATACAAATTACAACAGACGGGTAATTACGGAACAAACACATCAATCATTACGGAAGGACTTAACACCAAAATACAAAGAAGGCTCCCATAACAATAGTTTAAAAGGAACCGGATGTTTACATGCAGTTCTATTTCACGCACACGCCCAGAAAGTATACTTTCGTTACATGCAAAAGAAGGAGTACTCATAGTTTTATTGAAATCTATAGTTTTGCGAGTAGGAACAAACATAAATTCGTCGCTTATAATTTTATTTCGGGTTGATAAATGTATAAATTTTAGAAATGGTGCCTTAGACTGGGTATTTGGGAAGTAGAGTAACCACTACATTGGGAGACATAGGAAGGAGAAGCGTTAAATTAATATAATCATAATTCAAAAACTGAGCAGCAAATACTAATAAAAGAAGACAGTCAAAAAATGGTATAGCGAGCGGTGGTTACGTGACTGTTATCAAAGCAGATATTTGCTGTTAAGGGTGATGAGATGTTACCGTTGCATGACAGCTGGTACCAGAATTTAAGAGAAATGCGTCTAAGGAACAGTCTGCAGGGCGTCAATGCAAATAGCGTTCATTTTTATATTTACTTTATTTTCTTAGACCTTTGTCTTCTCTGTCAACAGGTATGGACAATTTCGATATCTGTAGCAAAATTCAAAGTTGTAGCACCCACCGCAGCAATGGAAGCAACATTTGTAGACACAAATATCTTGAAATGTCATAGTCACAATCTTCACATCCCGTAATATCTCATAACTTTATATTTTATACTGAAAGAGCTATACACCTTTCCTGCCACCCCCCACCCCCACCTCCCAAGGATTCACTACAAAATCGTTTTCTATAATCCTGAATTATGTTCCGAAACCTTTTAATCGAAGAGTCTTTCATCTATATCAGGCCTACTACTCATCCTCAGTCCCGGATAGAGGTTGCAGATCTTTAAAATTTTGCCCCGTGTTTCATAAGGGGTGAGGAAAATTGTTTCAGATAATCATACTACGATGACTGTATGCACTTGTTCGTTACTTAGAGTGTTCGGCAACAGTCAGTTTTTTTTATAAGAAATTATACGATTGGAAGACATTCTGGAAATATACAAAGTTTACTTTTAATTGTAGAGGCAGAGTTGGTACATTCTATGAGACTGCCAGTTAACAAATATTTGATACTCCACATAATAAAGCGGATGCTGCTAAGCTGGTACACTAATGCTGTGAATTCACTTGAGAGGAAATAATCAAATTGCTACAATAGTGGCTTTAAGATATTTACTGAAGTTTTGATGGGACTTGCGAATGGAGTTTCACCGCCTCCTCCAGCTTTCTCTATGAATCGAACTATCAGATAAAATGCTGTGTTCTGTGTATATGTTGATGTAGCTTGCACGAATTGGGCTGCTACTTCGAAAGTTTCAAAACAGGACATAGTTTCCTCCATTTTACCCCCACCGTATGGGAAGATTTGACACGCCCCTGCTACTGGTTCTTCATACACGCGCGACGAGAGGACTTTTAGGCGAACAAAGGTTGTTGCAAACGATTCATTGCGAATTGGTGAGCAACTGTTGACGAGCTAGTTTTTCGAGAATCTTTCATAATCCACCGCATGCAGGTAACTTCACATATGGATCTTCTCGATCTGCAAAGTAAACGGCGCCTTCTCTTGAAAGTAACTGTTTGCTTTGTCATAGCTCAGTTTGATCATTAGTTTAGTAACCAAACTGTGAAAGACCTTTCCGCATAATCCCAAATGCAATGAAATCTATCCACTCATTGTTTTAATGGCGCTGTCTCTCATCTTTGTTGCATGTCCAGGCATTACACGTTTTTATATTCCTTGCTGAATGTCAGGAGCATAATTAATACCATCCCTCGTAATAATTGTAGGAATTACCGTCGCTAGCGTTAATCATTCTTCTTATCAAAATATTTACCCTTGATATCAAATAGGTGCTTTAAGCCCTTTCGCAAAGCGTGACAACCAACAGAGAGCTTCTATTTTCATAATGTAAGATGACGCTGCACATATTTGCAAAACCACAAAGTACATTACAGATGGTTAGAATATCATACTAAATAGTTAAGTGGCTGATACTCTTAGGATTCAAAATCATCCCTGACACTTTACATGCAATCGAACATGAACGAACAGTGCGACGAGAAATAAAATGGTTTAAGTTTAAATAATGCAGAAACAATGACACTTTTTTCCAAACCAGTATCATTGGGCCAGACTGAGCTATGCTGCGAAACTATTAGTTAGGGGGCGTATTTGAGGGCGTCAACCGCGGCCTAATGACCACGTCAGTCTTATATACGTATATTGGACGTCCTTGCAATGCATGGTTGTAGTGAATTGATTAAGAATGTGACCTTGACACGCAGGTTTGATTGAAGTAGTTTGGATCAGTTTGTTTGGAGAAGGAGGATGAGCGAATTCTGGACTCCATTAAGTGATATCTGGTATATGAAAGTATCACTGAAAATCAGTGAACAAGCAATCATATGAGGACTGATGTTGTTGTAGGAAGGACAATTGTAAATGCATATCCTTAAAATGACATTCAGAGTGGCTGTTCTATTCTTGGAAAGAATAGACTGGCTTTCGAGGCTATCACCCTAGTTATATTGAGACGTTAAGAGTCCCGCATGCGGACTTCACCCTCCTATTATACTCCTGTTTGCAAAGTTTAAAACCAAATTAAAATTTTATTATTTTTATCTGATTTAACTGCAATAACACGTAAAGCTTAGCACGCTCGAGCGACATTTCCTTACTACGTTAGGACAGCTTGGAATTGTCTATGTGTTGTACCGAAGAAGTAGGTTACGTTGTTTTTAAGTTGCTGTCGACTAGTTTAGAGAATTCGTTCATTGGATGAGACTGATAAATTTGGCCTCCATCGCATGCTGCTAACGTACGACAGTTAGTGGAAAACTCGATCCAGACCCAATTTCCTCCGTAAAGGATACCTCGTAGGTAACCTTGCAGCCCCCTCTCCTCCAGGGGTAATCCTTGAAATAGCCCACCATTCAATACTCAGTAAAATCTAGCGTTTTTACTTCAAACTTACAAATAGATAACTTACTTGCACACACAACTATTATATTTCCTGAAGTAACGGCGTAAATGCTTAGAGATGGAAACTATTACGTGACAGATTTTTCAAAATAAGAAACCAACCTTTGTATAAGGAGCGAATTGCCTGGCTCAAAAATTGAAGTTGAATCGTTGGATGAGGAAGAAAGACATGAAAAATCATTCGTCAATTAAAAGTTATGAATGAAGAGTTCGAGAGTGTATCCGGCGACGTTCGTGCTCATGAAAGACAGTTGGACGTCATTTATAACATCACATGTGTTGTGGAGTGGAAACCGTTTCCTTGTGTCGAACAATCGAGTTTCCTAGATTACTTAACCATGTAAATGAGAGGGAAAGTTCATGTTGTGCATGGACATGTCCATATTTGCAGTGAGTTTCTGTCCTGGGCAATCAGTTCTTTATTATTAAGGGCGTTTCATCTTTCATATATCTTTTTAGAAGGACTTACAAGTGCGATTATTTTCTCTCAGCAACGAAGTCAACTAAATCTAGCGCATTTAGAGTTGGCGTTAAAATTCTGTACTTCAATATGGCGACCAAGTATTAACCTACATGTAAGAGACGTTTAAGCAGATTTTTTTCACTTGTTTACATGGTTTAATAGTTCTTGTGATTCATTGGACTCTTGTAAAATGAATTTATGCTGTCGTTGACTTCTCAACCTGCTTTACTAAATGCTATCGTGAACATCCTATTACCACCACGCAGCGAGTTTAGTCGTATATACAGACATAAACACTTTATTTATTACGTGTCCAGCAAATCCCCGACACAGAACGTACATAGATACGGCTTGCTTCATAATGTAACGGTTGTTCATTACTGCATAGCCGTGGCGTAATTACTGCTCTGCAAGTCCGTGCAGTAACTTTAGCAGGTCGAGAGGAGACCTTCTTATTGATATTTCAACATCAATCCTCTCTTGTTCCACAGGCGCAATGTTTGCAGTAAACGGGTGTCTTTTACCGCGTACGAGTATCGAAGGCGTTCTACCACTACATACGAACGATATTACACCAGCTGCGGGTTTATTAATTGGAGCCGATGTGCAAAGTCAAGGTTAGTTACCCTAAGAATTTCTTGTTATGTATGTAAGTTTGGAAATCCGATCTACGTACACAATTCTGTCTGAATATAGTAGGCTTTGCTCTGTTGGGAAAATAATTTATTTCCAGCTTATACAATAACACAAGTGACAGAAATCGTGTCACGTATATAGCGTTGTTCTCAATAACATGATTAAATTTACGCTTTTTGCAAGTGAATTTTGTTCCTGATGACTACTGTGACCAGTGTCTGGGGGAGTGTCAAACAACCTGGGATCCATTAGCCCGGAAAGTTTGAATATCAAACCAAGTAAACATGTTTTAGAATTTAGGAATGGCTGACTCTAATCTGATTATTTACCAGGTATGGCGTGAAGCGTACTGATGATGGGTCTTCAAAATGAATCAAAGGCGACCAGGGGGAGGGGAAATCCTAAGAATCACCGCTTTTTAAGCTCGTAAACTTTTCAATAGTCTCTCTATTTAATATATTGACTGGAAAACAATACATAAAGAGCTACTTCCAATAATTCTAGATTGATGATACTTATGAACTGTAGCGTGACCATTTGGTTACGATGGGTTGCAAGCTGAGCAATGTCATTCGTTACCGGATGGAAGTCACTGATTATCATTATATTCTGGAGTGGAAGAGAGACTCTTTTGTATGTAAATTATTTTATACTACCTTCTGCTTCCTCAAGAGTAATGGAGAGAGATTTTGCCTCAAGAATGGTTGCATTGGCAGCTCCAAAGCCTAGAAAATCCGCAGTACACACACTTAGCTCGGCTCAACAGGCAATTGTGTTGCATTGGACTCTTCTACAGGTTGTGTAATTAATGTAAAATTTCCCCACAAAGTACTCTGAATATAACGTTCCTATTTTACAGGCAAAAGACAAGGTATTTCAATCAAAAGGTAGCAGTGAAGAAATACAAGAATGAATATTCCTGTTGTACAGGGTGGAGTCAATCTGGTAAAGACTGTAGCAAACGTAAGTTTATTCCACTTTTCTCCCATAGTTTATTTTGTTTTGTTTGTTTACACATGTAGCAACGACCACAGTACTCGATATATTGTATATTCAAAGTACTGATGAATTTATGTATCCCAATTAAATTTAAATTGATAGAATCATAGCAGATAGATTTGGTTTAGTTATGACTATATGCATTGTACGGGCAGCCATTTTGCGAAATGAAATAACGCTGCAACCTTTTGAGTTCTCAAATTGTTGTACCCAGGCCTTTTCCAAGATTCATTACAGGTCTTAACTTAGGAGGAGGAAAAGATCAATAACCACCAGATAGTATGCTGGAGGGTCGATTTAAAAAGAGAGTTTAACGTGTGTTTCAAATATGAGCAAGAGCTTATAACAATCGTTGTAGCAGTTAATGACATATTTCATTTATATTTCTATATATACATGTAACAAAGACCGGGCTTTTTTAACAAAAATTTTAGTGGAGTTTTCTTTCTCAAAATCTTCTCATTTTTTCCGGTCTCTGACCCGTCACTCGACTTCTGTACGTTGATTTTAAAGTCCCTTTATGTTTTCCTATTGTTCTAGCAATCTGTTCTCCTAAATGCCAAAACGGGAAATGCGTCAAACCTAATTCCTGTTCCTGCAATACTGGGTGGAATGGCAACTTGTGCCAGAACGGTAAGAGCTGAGAAAAGTTATTGAAGGGAAATTTAACTTTCTGGAATTCGTAGAATTGTTGATGACATTTGGGAAAGATACAGATGAAAATGGGGTGAGAGGTGCAAAAGGGCCTGTGAGTAGTGAATTTTTTTTAGTGTGGCTGTTATGGAAGTGGATGATAGGTCATATATGTATTACATACCATCCAAAAGTGCAAGAAAATAGCGAAAACATTTTAGCACTGAAAATTTTTTTCGTCTGAGACTCATCACAGTACAAAATCGTCAGGATTGGAATTGAGAAGAAGTAAATGAAACTTATACCCAACTGTTTATTGAATGTAGCCAATCAGGTCTGACTGCTACATTGGTGATGTCTTGCCCCGACAGTGTCTGTGGAACTGAATGGTTAACCGAAAAGGCACAATGAAAAGACATGTTCTTTTTGTCTGCAAAGAAACGTTTTTTTTGCTTTGATATGGACGCATTCGAGAAGAGCTAAGTGAAAAGCAGACCAAGCTGTGCCTATTACATGGAAGAGGTCGTCCGTATACAATTTTGCACACTCCAGGTTTTCAAGCAGAGTAACATTACTTAGCAGTGCTTCTGGTTTCAGAAACCCGAGGTAGTTGCTTCCTTGTAGGAGCTGATGCTTGGCGAATACAGGACAGAATATGCTGCATAATTCTATCAACTAACCTCAAAGTCGTGCTTCCGACATAGCAGCCTCGCACTGGCAAGAAAATGAGTAGACAACGATGTTGCAATTGGTGGAAGGCACACGGTCTTGGTGGTTAGTCGAGAACGTTTTCTTACTGGTATAAACTACGCGAGGGGTAACACTTCTCTACGGCCTTTTTGATCTGGTTTTCAAATCGATGTGAAACGTTGCCAAACCAGGTATGTTTTAAGTGCACGGGGCATTTTCTTTGGCCTAAAAGGTTTTTGACTGGAAAACAACGATAATTTTGCCTTGATGGTTGAGTCGATGACCTCTTCAGAATAGCCGTTAGAAAACCAGCTTTAATGTATCAATTCAGTTGATATTGTTTGACAAAAGCTGAAGCGAGACTTAATCGCTGTTTAAGAGAAGAGACTTTCATCCAGATAACGAGGGAATGAAACCAATAATCTAGTCTCTAGACAAAACGATAACGTAGTTTTATACATTTCGTTTTCATTTTCAACCGCAACAAACGTTTTGATATCTCCATGAAGTGGAAAATCTGTTTGAAGCTAACTATGGAAATAACCGTCTCTTGAGAGAAGCGTGTGAACGTAGTACACGGACTGTGCTTCCTCTTGGATGCTTTAACTACATAGCTTTAAGGTTTCCATAGACACTATCTAACTTTAAGTAATTGTTGCACTCTCCTGTATTTCAGCAGTAGTTCAACAATGATTCAATGACAATTTCGAGGTGGTACCCTCGAAACGCGATATATTATCGAAAATATCGATTATTTTGTGACTCTTGTAGTCAACGATCCATCACCTTGAAGATGAGAAACAAAGCCAGAAACCGTGGAAAAATATTTCTTTTGTGATATGCCCTATTCACAAATGAACGCAAGAGAGTTTTCTATGTCAGATCTTAAAAATGATCTAGATAAACAACCTATCGTAGTGCAGTTGAAGCTAGTGAGAACTCATCCTTTATACTTTAAGCCACGAGATATATTCTGAACCAAGTTAACATGATCACTGCTCAACGACGCGAGCGAAACCTAACAACTGAAAAAACTACTTACGAAGATCTGCACTTAATATCTAATTGCAAAATGTAATCACGAGTTTGATATTTCGTAATCCATACTGCGATACCACGTGGTTCTCTCGAAACTTCCCTAGCTGACTCATTCCTGACACTGCCACGAGGCAACAGGGAATTTATTAGCAATACAATAAATGCAATCTAACTACTCTTATACAGTTGCGAAATTTCTCGAACAATCCTTTTCTTAATGGCTTAGCCAAACAACACTCAAGATGTTAATCAATGACTGACGTCCTCGTCGAGCTTTGCAGCTCAAGTGCTACGACTTTCAACGATTCGCTGAAAAATTTTAGACGTGTTCAAAACTCAATGATACCCTACTGCGATAGGATATGATACGATAGAATCAATAGCTACCCTCCTTACACTATACGATTGTCTACGATACCCTGTGATTGCCTGCAATGTGTCTACGACTTTGTATCATAGAAAATAGTATAGTATGAAGTTGGCTTAAACTTGAAGGAATCTTTTAAATATATCATGTTTTTATAAACTAAACGTCCAGGCCAGTATCTTTGTTTTCTCGATGTTTCAATCTACTGTGACATTTACTTCCCCACCGCAGATATCAATGAATGTTCCCCGAGGAACCCATGTCAGCAGATATGTACTAACGTCCAAGGATCATATAAATGTTCTTGTAGGACAGGATTTATTCATCCAAGTTCAGACATAAAGGATCCGAAGTGCCAAGGTAAGACCAGAGGAAGTCTTGATATCAATTGATGCTACTCTGTTATCATCAGTTGAAACACTGAAAGAGTGACACCAGTGTGTTTTATATATTGGTCACGTGATCATGCCCTCCTTTAGTCAGATGTATTAAAAGCTAGGACCTGTTTCAAACTGTATATTGCAATTGTTTTTCAATCAGTCTATTTGCCATTTGCTTTCTGTCCTACTGGCTTTTTGTAGCTAATTTATGCTAATAATTCTACTAATTAAAGATCTACGATAAAATTCCTATGTCTATCAGGAAAGCTTTGTATCATTGGCATATAAATACAATACGCTTCACTTTGATTTTCTTTAGCTCTTGTACAGTAGGATACTTCTTCGCCTCATCAGACGATGTGCTCCAAATTGTGCTGTGCTTGCAACCTTTTGACTTGCAAACTTGCAAACTTTTTGGACAAACGTTTTTCATTCCTAATCTTCAAAGCAAATATTAACGTATCGACAGAGAGTAACAGGACGGAGAGGGAAAAAGATAGCCTTCCTTGTGAACTAATCAGGTGTCAATCATAAATATATATTTGTTTAGAGATTGACAAAGCTGTCTCCGGGTATCTAGCATCTCCGAACTCATATTTACAGCAGTTTAATTTTTGATAGATTACTGCTTAGGAAAGATTTGTCTCAAGTCACAGATTACTAAATGTGCTGTTTCTTAGAAGTTCAGCATAAACGTTCAGATGAAATCAAATAAGACAACATTAACACCCTCTAAACATTTCATACTCTCACTCATAACCGCCTGATCGTTATACAAACATACCAGACTGTAAATAAAGTTAGCCAGAGCAACTCTTTTGTAAATTAGAAAAGTGCTAATAGCTAGTAATACATATGTTCTACCTCTATTGAAGATTGAAGTTGACCTCTTTTAGAACTGCTAGAACGTGTTTTTCAATGCTCTGTCTTACAATTTTCTTACTCTGCACATTCATTAGGAAATAAACTGGTTGTATTTTGTTCTTAAATCCTTAAAGATGTCGATGAGTGCAAGAAGAAACCATGTAGCTGCGAAATCAAAACACCATCATGCAGTGCGTCTTGTGTAAACACCATAGGGAGCTTTACTTGCAAGTGTTCAAAAGGATTTTCTTTAAATAGTGCGGGAAAGTGTGAAGGTATGTTTCTCTTCACGAATGTAGGAGTAGCTAAGTATTCGCGTGTATTCATGTCCTCTATGGTTGTTTCCTTTATGCTGTATTCGATTTTAGAGATAATAGAATATCTCATCCTGATAATAAACTTAATAAGAGAGAATGTTAGTATAATTATGCTTGGAAAGGTAACTCAAGTGATATAGGGTAATCTGATATTGCATAATCCGACAGGGTGGCTGATCTATAATACTAGCCAAGAGATTACGCTTGACAGGCATGTTGTAGTTAAAAAGGCCTCTCACTTTGCATGTGCTTCAAGATACATAAAGTTTGGCAGTTTAATTGGCAAACAGGGCCTCCCATAACGAAAATTTCCCTTAAACACCATCAAATCAGTAGAGTCTTATAGGCTTAGTTATTGAGCTTGTAAATGTTTCCCGTTGACACAATGTTTCAAGGGTGCCATAAAATTAAGTGGCATAAGTAACACTTTTTTTTAAGCAAAGACTATATTCATTTGAGGCTTTCTTGTGTACATTTGCTTAGCCTAGCAGCAATTCTTTATTAACATTTATTCACTTTGGTAACTTTGGTAATGTGTTTCATCGAGTAGCAACAAATAGCAACCCAGGTTTAAAATTGGAAGTAGACAAACACAAGCGAAGAAGGAAGTGGAATTTTGATAGGTTAGCAGCTAAGATGACCTAAAGAATTTTAATTTTTAATGTTCCACATACAATTTAAGTAGAAATTGATAGATGAAATTTTTGTTCTGGTTACTTGAAGGTATCTGGATTTTCTTGTATCAGAACAACTACACGACCTAGGGGAAATTCTCTACGCTGACAAAGACATTGATCGTGCAGTTGAAGCGGATTCGTTATAAGTACTGCAACAGAGTGTTCTCCAAATTAGGACGTAAGAATTTGAAATAGGGAAGTTCATGTTTGAATTGGGAATTCCAATGGTAGTTGTCATCACCCTATGTGACCGTCGCCGTTGCGAGTACATTTAATCATACAATTAACATTGCTATCCTTAAGATTGTTTATAAAAAGTCTTATTTATTTCTTTTTATCTGTTTGGTTGACCACTTAACTCGAGCTTCATGCAAGCAAAAATTTTCATGTTTTGTGTCTAGGCTAGGAGTGCCTACTGAGAAAGTTTATGATGTGGGTATAAGTTATGGTAACTATAACAAGTTACTGTATATAAAAACAAAATCACAAAGATAGTATCCTAAATAAAATAAATAAACCCATTTTTTATTTAATATTTCAGAGTATAGACCCGGGGGAATGTCCCTTGCAGTTTCTACTGTTTAGATGAAACAATTCTATAGCTCTTTCTTGGTAATTTTATTTGTTTTGTTTGTATGTCTCTTGATTTTTATATCTCTGGAAACCCTCTTGGAATCATTCTTTTGTGGAATGGAAAAAGTCTGTTATTATATAGTGTCAAGTAAATGAATCATTAGTCATGGGTTTATTTTACTGTAATTTGATAGTGTGTTAAGTTGCTGTTTATACACTTTCTTACTTAAATAATTTTGAAAAATGAGAAATCTATATATTGGCTTTTTAGAGAAATTGAGAAGCTATATTTTAGAAATTGGAAAGTTCCAAATTGGAAAAAGAGAGATTTTCGCTCTCAGAGACCCTGGATAGCACCCTCTGTAATTCTATATATGCGATTTAAGGAATGTTACATGACTAACATTAATGGTTTCTAAAAATATTTGATCTAAAGTTAAAACAAAATGAAACTCGAAAATCGATAGTCTTAAGACTTGGGCTTGGGCTAATTGCAATTTTTAAAAAAATTGATACGGACAGACTACATTAATTCCAACCCAAATTTTTATTGCGTAATACAGTAAGCTTAGTTCAGTTGACGGAATTCTTATCAACAGCAGCACTTAATAAGGTTCCGTACAGAAATGAGACTGGACATACACAAGGATGAAGTGGGCTGTATTAGGTGCCTCCAGGAGGTTATTCTGCTCCTAATGTTCAGTGTTATGACAAAGAGGCAAATGCATGATAGTAACCCCACCTTGAGGCTTCACAAACATGGACCTCCTGTTGTTGACAGACCAGGCAGAGTTTTCATAGATCAACTCCCTGTGGATACGATTTGCGACGTTTAAATCATGTCTTAATGAAACAATGTAAGAGCTGTTTGGAGAGTGCGAGTCGGCGTTATCTTTGCACTTAACTTAACAGGACAAGGTAGGGAATCAATAGGTATTAACTTTAACTTTTGAAATGTTTGATTTATCCTTCTTTCGTCATGTTGATAGGTGTCCTGTGGGAAGAGTGCTTCGAGCAATTCTTTCGAGTGAAACATCTAGAAGAGTTTTGTTGATGCACCTTGAAGGCGTTGGTTTTGAAAAATGTTTATTTTGTAATCAATGTTTTTACGTCTCATTTCAATTTCAATTTCAGACACCAACGAATGCGGTAGTAGTTCATTGAACAAATGCGACCACAGCTGCGTGAATAATATAGGAAGCTACACTTGTAAATGTAGGAAAGGATACAGACTTGCCGCTGACAAGAGGAGTTGTGAGGGTAGGGTTCTTGATTTTAACTTCCCTTACCACTCTCGTATTTCAAGATCTGTCATGTTCACCTAATTTACGAAAGGGATTAAGGAGGAGGTGTTAGTGGTATAATTTACATCCTCCCCCCCTTTCCCCCGTTCCCCTATAGATATTTTTCTGATGTATCAGTGACGATGCGCCGAGTGCAGCAGTGAGAAAAACAAAACGTGATACAGCATCTTCACCATCTTGCTAAGAGTTATTACTCATCTGCCGATCCACAACCTGCCGTCATTATGTTCAAGCTCGTACACGTTCCTGTTACTCATCTTGAGTGTCGGATCTTAGACCCTCTAACAGGAAATCTGTTGATCTTTCTATATGATTTCCACGTCAATGTATCTACGAGCACATAGGAGCCACTTATTAAAATCTAAGCCTGCTCTCTTCCTAAGGTTTATGGAAGTCTCATATACACTTCGAGTCGCTTGAAGTTTGTAGGTATAAAGACTTCCTTTTCAGGAATCTATCACGGCTTGTGGGGATTGCTGCACAACTACGGGTGTTCACGGCTCAAAATTACCAATTCTGGTCCACTATGTTTTGATGATGCATGTGTTGACTAAGGCACTGCACTTGCTGATAAAAATATGGTTCTGAAAAGCAAAAGTAGCAATTGACTAATGCTGGACTTGCAATGTGAAACGGAAATATGTTCGATGCTTTCTTGTCGGCAGTTTTTTGTTTGAAATGACCCAGACTATTTTTCTCACCTTAAGATAAGATGAAGAAATGTTCGATGTGTCTTTTGATTATTATGCTTCAGCAATTTTTACGCAAGACTCTCATTACTTATGTTAGTTCTTACTGTCAACTGCACCAGTGATTGTATTAGTATCGCTTTCTAAGTTTAATCTTATCTCTATACTTTGTTCTTTTGATAATCTAGTGATGTCAAAATATTTTTGCTGGCTAAACAGTGATACGATGCAGCATTTTGACACTATTGGTTAATAACATAGCAGATAAAACCTACTGTAAATTATTATCAGCGTAACTTCTAAGAATATCGTTCAGCAATTTAAAAAATCTCGTTAGTTTTACTATTGCCTCTCGAGTACTGCTGTGTCTTGCTTTGACTTGCTCATGAAGAATATTTGACTATATATGGTTTTCTTGTATCTACCACCAACCGCATAAACAAACTTTATCTGACGACACTGTGAAAAAGTTTGTTTTCTTTACAACAAGAATAACATTGATAGGGCATATGACAATAGACAGACCTTGTTCCCTGTGAACGAACTTCTTATACATAAACTAGCAAAATGCATTTTGAATCTTGTTCCGTCTTGCAAGACGAATTTTTTGTATTCAATTGAGTTAACATCTGCATGAAGGTCGGTGCCATATAACATTGCCATAGTGGTAAGCTTCAACGTCTTCAATGACCTAAAAGTAGAGAAACCATTCTTATCTTCTTACAAGATCCAAGTATACTGTTACTTTATTATTTGTTTTCTAGATATCGATGAATGTGCAATCCTGAATGGCGGATGCACTCACAACTGCATTAATTCGGTTGGTTCCTATCAATGCACGTGCCGAAAAGGATATCATCTTTTGAAAGATAACAAAACATGCAGAGGTAAGTACGAAAAGAGAATGTTTTACATGACAATTTTATGGCTTAAATGTTGACAGAAGTATATTGATGTACCAGAGAAGAGATCCAAAGTATTCTTATTTCCAATCATTTTAGAAAATATTAGGTTCTTCATCATCGCCAATCGGATACGCTTTATGCCTGTACAATTCCCGGAATATATGAGCATAAGGTGTTTCCTACAAGTATTTATTACTCGCTGCTCATACTTAATAAACAGCTATTTGCCCCGTCGATGAAAATTTTTCGA
>JAAAKL020008629.1:0-15760 GCA_010016065.2 Carybdea cf. marsupialis auct. non (Linnaeus, 1758)
TCCGTGACTTGAGTAATTCAATTCCATTTCCGAGTCTCTGTTGCGCTGGATCATTACTTTGGGTGCCATCAAACTCGGGGTGAGCAACATTGACTGGCAAGGGTGCCGTTCGGTCACAAAGCTCAGGATAAAGGAACGTGAGGATATTGCTCATCCAAGTTGTTCCTGCATATAAAAGAATCAGCATAAATTAGGCGTGTTAAAAATAAAGAATACTTTATTAATAAATACCATAAACGTTTAATCGCAGATGAAATGTGCATCATAGCCTCATAGAGATATCTTATGACGTCGTTATCTATATTACTGATGATGCAAGTTAGCTAAGCGAGAAATTATGAAATTCATTTAAATGCTGTTAGATTAGATTTGATATGATTTGATTAGAATTTATGTTAGAGATCTCTGGCTAAGCAGCTTAAGGTTCTAAATAAACTTGAATTTTCTTCTTTTCGAGGAACACTTGATTGATTTAAAGTGCAGATAGATGTAAAACTAGGAAAAACCTAGGGAAGGGATCAAATGTGCATCATAGCCTCATAAAGAAATCAATGGCTGTTTCTGATTCTGAAATAGGATGATAGCAGTAGCTTTTTATGAGTGCAATTATAATATAATTAAAATTTAATTTTAATTAAGGCTAGCCATTCTCAATTTTTTGCCCGTTTTCATATATGACAGCTCATCGCTGGGATAAAGCAGCGAGAGAGATTCTAAAAAATATCAATGTACACCTCTATAACTCTCAATCGAGTACACAAGATGCTAATGTGAGGGAAGTCTATGAAGAATATTATCGTATACTCATATTTCGATTATGTGGAGTACTTTCTTAGGTTGAAAATGTGTTGTTAAAATCTTTTCATCGCAAATCAAGAACTATCGCTACTCTACAAATACGTTCCTTGACAATCATTGGCAAAACTTCCTTAAAAATTACTTTAAGCTTCACCACTAACAAAGATGGTGAGGCGTCACCGGAGGAAAAACGGTTATTAAAAATTCCGATATACTATCGCAAACTTTTGCATCCACCACTCCTGTTGATATTCCTAGATGATACTCGAATCTCAACTTAATAGACAATTATAGTTGCAACAACCTTTTCTTATTTGGTACTGATTATAACTACTATGGATAAATTTTGTAGGTATTACTTTATACTTGTAAATTGTATTTAGTGAATCATGCAACATAGAGAAGACCTGAATACTTTAATGAATCAAAGCTAAAAAAAAAATAGGAAATAAGCTATTTTGGGAATCATCAACTACAATATTAAAATGATCTCGAATACTTTTCTTGCTTATAGAATAAATATCCTAGGGTGCATCCAATCTGAGCAGCAGCCTTTAGAAAAAGTGATGATCTCGTCACATGAAATATACAAAGCATTGTTTTGCGCAACATCGTCTCTGTTCTTTTCATTGATCATGTCTATGGTCTGTTTAACAATGATATTTTATTTAACATATCATGTTACCATAGGTAGGTAATCTCGACGTGAGGTAAGCTGGCTTCGTGATGAGGAGGAAAAATAGAGTATGTCAGGTATTGAAAGAAGTACTGTCAACAGAAGAAAACATGCCATGGCTGGATGGGCTCACGCAGAACTTTCAGCACATAAGTCTTCCTTCTTTTAAATATTCTATAACTCTCCGTCATTGAGTTTTAGCACGTTTTTCATAGTTAAGTTTACAGCACTGTTTTACTCCCTATATCAGCCAATACAAAGATCTTTGTACGGATCGCTAATAGAAAAATATACTAAACCATTTGAACGCTTCTTGCCATTCTTGTGTCATACAGATTTATTCATAGGTAGAACTTATTGCCCATAACGTCTGGTATACAAAGACCTACAAGTGTCTGTCTTTGGCAAATTAATTCATGAACAGGGGACGAACTGCTAATAGCAAAATAAACTAAACCACTTGAACACCATTTGCCATGCCTGTGGCACACAAATTTCTGCATAGAGTATAAACAGCTAATAGAAAAATAACCTTAACACCATTTGAACGCTTTTTGCAATTCCTGTAGCACACAAATTTAAGCATAGGCAGAAATAATTGCCCATAACGTCCGGTATATAAACACCTCCAAATGTCTGTTTTAGCCTTACCACATTTTGGATAACTTGCAATACATATGTCAGTAGGATCCGTTTCCAAATCCTTAATGGCCTTGATATTCTCGACAGTTTGTGGACCAATGAGAACCATTCCATCATAAATGTGCTCTCCCGGGTATTTGAAATCTGCCATATCCCTTGGCTATGGATTATCTTTGTAAAATCGGTAGATAATTGCTGCATAAAAATCCAGTCCTGCTGCAACTTGCAAATATATTAAAATGATGGAGATTACGAAAAATGTCATGCCGGGTATTTGTAACACAGCGGGTATCATTACAATGCGTTGGCACAAAAGATACATGGGTATTTATCTAGAATGGGCACTGGAAATTCTGACTCTCGATCTTGTGACACTACACACAGGCCAACTGAAATCTGCACTAAAAGCAATGCGGTATAGAGTGACAGGATCTTCTTTAGTAATTGTGCAGTAACCACCATATTGTAATATTTTAAAACATTTTCTGCCTACTACATGTACATGTCGTCTGTTCAATAAAGTGGTCACAGATCATGCATGGGGGATATCTAGCACTGACATGTGAAGGAGGAGTTTCAGAATTTTTAACATTGACTTCGAAAGAAAACGTACATTCTATTAAGATGAGGCTTTTGTTTTCTCGATATATGCATTAACAAGGTGCAACACTTTGTCTAGAAAATTTTTTTCTGAAGGGTGTTTTATCAAAAATATTTTTGTTTGGGGGAAGAAATGGCCTCAATCCCTCTGGATATACTTGTGTACATCCATGGTGATGTAATACATAACATGATAAGCAAATCTTGTATGTCCAGTTGCTGTAGAAGTTCCTAGCCTATAACCAGAGATCATCAACTTAAGTTAAAATTCTCGAGGACAACGTTAGTTCTTATAACAATTGATCATTAAGGTAGAAAATGCAGACAAAATCCTAGTTTGACATCTGAAAATCTGCTTGTCGTCTACCCAAGATTCAAGGTGTTATCCATGCTCTGCTTGCTGTACACACTAGGGATGATAGCTGAGTCACTATTGTATCTTTGGAGGGGGTAGGGTAGGGGGCAAAAAGAAATAACAAAGCACGATAGGTGAACTCGAAACTTGCCACTAAGGGTTCTTTTAAATATATCTGTACAGTATATTGATGTTACTTTTTATAGTGTGATAGAAAGATTGTCATGGAATAAGAGGGAAAACTACATAAAAGAAATAATAGCTGACAACATGTCAGTCTAGGAAAGAATCTGTAAGGTCGATTTGAAATTCAATACAAGCTAAAACACATTCTGAAACATGAAGGCAGTTAGGCTATTTTATTTGCGTTGATAAACCGAAGGCAAAGTAATTTTACAAATATTTGTTATGAAAAAGATATTGGGAGCATTTCTTAGAATTATAGTCGCTTTTCTAGTTTCAGAATAAGCGAATTTGTTTCTTTTGAGTGACTTTTTAGTAGGGCATTGTCGCCATCTTTTCATTTTGTCACATTCCATAACCATTTCAAGTACTATCAGACGTTCACGATAAAACTGTAGTTTTTAGCATTTCCAGAATTGGTATAGCGTTGGTCAGTAATTTCTCTGGCTTTCCAATTTCCTCTTCCCAAATTTTTTCCTTTCAGTTACATATCCTTTACAAAATAAAGAAATTATGAAACCACTAGTTGCCAAGCGATTAGAAATGACGAGAGAGAGTACCCGGCTTAGGACTATTTTTCAATAGGACGCCTGGGTAGGATATTGTTGTGTCTCCCGTGGTTTGTTCAGCGGTCTCTCACTGAGTGATGTGAGTTGCTTGCGTGCAGCTTGGGTATAATAGATATCAACCTTTCGTTTGAATACAATTTATCTTAAGTGTACCCTTACAATGTTTAACAGCTCAGTAAGAATCATTTTTTCTTGTTGAGACAAGACAACACGTAGAACAATAAAACATTCTTTTTCTCGGGTGCCTATACTTTTCCGAAAACACCTACCTTCTAAGGGGGTAATGAGTGACCATGTTGTTGTCTTTATGCACTACAAAATGATCTCCACCCTAGTCATGAAAAGAGTACAAATCACTGTAGAAGGCACAACATGAATATATGGAAGAGATTTACATTCCCTAACTCACATTCGTTATTAAACACTATCATGTGGGTCAACTCAATCTTCACCAGCAAAAATTCTCAAAGCAGGCATCTCAACATTTTGTTTACCTCACCTTAAAACAGCCTTACTAATAATAGATCATCATCACTGTAATTATGGTATAGAGATCATAGGATTTATCTATTTTTCTTTATCGATAAAGCTTCTCTACGTGTATACGTAAGTACTAACTAACTTATAATTGAATTAACAAACGAAGAAACAAACTTAATATTTAAGATGCATATTTGCTACACTTTTCTTGCCTTGTCAAGCCCTCATGTGTGAGAGTTGGAGCCCACGGACAGAGATGCTATTACTCCCTAATGTTTGTAGTCTTATACTGTGGCATCTTCTCACTGAAAGACCGCTTTAGTCTTTCATGTAACCTGCACAGCGCCTTTATCTTCTACAATTTTCCCTTCAACATTTCTCTGGATGATGACAGAAGAAACCTGCCCTGCCCTAGAGATGTGTTCAGATAAGCGGAGTTCGAGCTTCCAAATCTCATCCACCTACATCCAGTAGCCGCTAGCATCCCGTAGTATCATGTTATCCGAGCGGTTCTTTATACAGTTGACGTTAAAAAAAGCCTCAATAGCAGAACTCCTTAAAGGGTTGGAGTTTCAGTATTTCCACTTTTCAAAGCGTCCAGCATTGACAGCCATTTATGCCCAAAGGTCTTGACGAGTATCATCATTAACCTGACCATGGTATTTCTACTGAGAAAGTGGCCCTTTTAGTAAAGTGTTATGCTCCTCAAGACTGCAACTACAATACCATGTGGTGCGTTACCCTGTCTTCGAAAGGGGGCCTTATCTAATAAATGCGTTGGGAAGGCGATATGTCATATTTTAGAATCATTTGTGAAAAATAAAAATCGGGATATAGTTATCAATCGGGACTCGGGATACCCAAAATCGGGATATGTACTTTAATTTCTTTTCTATTTAATTATTCCGAGCCAAACCCATCACCAAAATATCAATCGGGTTATAATTATCAATCTTCCTTGGCAATCAGTACCTGCCAACATGTTACCCATTTTTGACTCAACAAATCCATGTTCCTGCAAGTCAGTAGAGAGACAATTGAATAGGCAACTCATTTTGATCCAGAAGCTTTTCGCCGATCCTCGGCACTTGATCTACTATTTATGCAGACCATTTATACACACAGAGAGGATGGAAATGAAAAATATGCGGGTGTATGAGAAACATAACATGAAGTTTGGTTTGCTAAAATATTGACAATTTAAACACAAATCCAAATAAAAAACACATGTTTCACGTTTTCAACCTAGCTAATGTAGGCAAAAGGAGTTTGTGTTTTCATTTTCTATGTTGTAGCACGCCAAACTTCATGTTATATTTTCTCATACATCCGCATATTGTTTATTTCGATACTCTATGTATGTATGAATAGCTTCATTGCATTTTGGTTCTTAACCGATGTAGATCAACTGACGAGAATCGGCGAAAAGCTTGTGGATTAAAATGAGTTTCCTACTCAGTTGTCTCTTTAAGTTCTGTAGTACCACGAATATGTTCAAGTCAATAAAATAATAACAAAGTATTCATCTTCTTCTTCCTTCAAGTTTCAATGTTGTAAATAGAAATGATAGCTTGGGATCCAACTTATCAGGTTTTCCACCTGATTCTGCGATACGTCTCCCATCGCAATCCTCTTCCGTTTGCCCGTATGCCTTTTGTCAGGATTTAACTAAAGTCGGTGCGATGACAACTCAATACAATAAACTTCTTCTACCATTCGTGATTTCTCTCCTCTTCATTCAACAACTCAACTGAAAATCGCTTTCCACAGCACAAATGACAACAAAAAAAGGCGCCAAAGCTGAGCCTCAGTCCGACCCCGAGACTTTTGCTTACTACAGCCCAGAAATTTCGGGGTAAAGTTTACGATAATGTGGATAAAACTTAGAAACATCATCTAGATATTGGCTTTGCTCATTTGTAAGATATTTACGCCATTCTCCTACTAACCCTTTTCGTACTATTATATCTCTCCCGTAATAATTAGCCATAGGGTCTTTCTGCATTGCTGCAAATTCCGAATTTCGGGCCATATCAGAAATTTGAGCTTCGGTGTAGGACTTCCCACAAAATCGGCTAATCTTGGTAATCTCTTTCACGAGATCACTTTTCATATCTTCATATCGGATAACCATGACATTTGGAAGCTCTCGAAGATCGTACCAACTTTCAAAAAAGGAGAAAAAATTACCTAGGCATATATTATTCGTTTTAAATTTCTCTAAGAGTATACCCATAGTAATGTCAGGAATAAAATACGTCGACGCCTTCTGGTGAAAATGTAAGTAAGAGGTCCTTTGATCCTTAATGTTTCGTACTACCATGACCACCTTGAGACGATTATTTTCAACTTTATCTTTCCAGTAGTTGGCAGGAATATGTGTATACATAAGCCTTGGAGAGTTCCTTGATTTCACGTGTTCAAGTCCATTTCCCAGTCGATGCTGCAATGGGTCGTTGCTGAGGGTCCCATCAAATTCTACATTAGGGACATTGACTGGCAGAGGAAGCGCAATGTTGCAAACTTCTGGGTAGATCTGTGTTAGGATCTTGCACATCCAGGTGGTTCCTTAAGAAAGAGGAAAATTAAATAGATGTCAAATCCCAAAGAGCGAACCTGTACTTCCATGTTGAGTTACCTTCGTTTTACTATAAAATTGGCGTTAGTCGTAGTGACCACTAGCCAGTGATTCTGAAGAAATAAATCCCAGTTGAATTCCAGGGTCTCATGGGGGCTTTTGAGTAAATTTCTGATATCATTACACATAATTACTAAAACGGTGTAGATGGCATTGATAGGCATAAATAAGTCACACAAACAATTATGTCCCTTATACGCTCAATTACTCAGCAGCTACGACGGTGAGCAACGCTTTGAAGACAAAGATTTTCGGAGTCGTTTTTGTTTAATTTACTATACTAGAGGAGCATTTCTTGTGCAATTCCATGGCTACAAAGAGTGAAAGTCAATGGGACTGATTTACTCTTTTGCCTACCTGAGAATCCGTTAAAATAATGAACAATAGAGTACCATGATAGGCGATAACAAAGTACATCAGTAACAATAGCCTCAAATGTACACCATCTTTTTCAACAACAAACAATAATATAGAACTGGTGAAGGCGCTAATGCAGTGCATTGATCAACAAGCCATGAGACTAATAAAACAGAAAGTAGGCAAATACTTTGAAGCATATTTATTTCAAAAGTTTAACCTAACAGGATATATTTCGCAAACCTGGGTCCAAAAGTTATAAAACGAATGGCAGTTGAAACGTTGGTGTCACATGTACTCTGCTAAATACTAATGAATCATGTCTCTATTCGTTGATCCTAACTGGGCTTTCAATTTAGCCTTCAGATTTTTAGATTTTACAGCAAACATGTTAATTTAAAGCGTGGAACCAGACCGTAGGCGCCACTCTAGCCCCACTTGTCACATGAACTCCTTTCCCTACCTACTCCAAGCCCTACTCCCTAAACTAACGTCTATACCACCTCCTATCCAACCCCAGGTATACTTTTCTTCAGGTTGCTTTTGGCATCAAAGCTGAGAAACGAAACGTGTTGTCGCGTTTGTAAATCCTGGAATATTTTCTTGACTATGGCATAACGATCATATCGTAAATCGGTTGGATATCCAGATCATCTCTAGTCAGCTCTTAAGCGCCATTTAAGATTTATGTAAAAATTTGCGATAGATAATGTTCTAACAGATGAAATAACATGCCTCTCGACTTACCACACTTGGGATAACTTGCGATGCATATGTCATTCGGATCCGTTTGAAGATCCTTGATAGCCTTGATATTATCCTCTGATTGTAAACGATGAAGAACCATGCCATTATAGCGGTGCTCTCCAGGATATTCCACATCTACCATTTTTTCTCAAGTAGAGTGCTCCGTATGGACCCACTTTCATCATTCTAACTACCTGTTTAGCGTACTCAAAAGATCACATGTACACCAAACGTATTTGTGTCCTTTGTAAATTCACGTGTTTGTGAAAGAAGCGTTTTGCAGCCTAGCAACAATAGGCATTATAGTAGGGATTTCAAGTACAGACAGGGACAATAAAACACCGTACTTTTAGGGACTATTAGACATGGAACGGGAATAAACGAAAGCTGAAAATGTAGGATTGAATTGGGGTGTGTGGGGTGTAAGTATTTTGAAAACAAATTTGAGACAAAAACATGATACATGACTTAACAAAAATATCCTTAAAAAGTAGAGAGGACTCATCTTTGGCAACAAAGCACTCAAAACAAGCACCAAGTAACTTGTTTAATTTGAAATTTACTCTTCTTGCAGTTAGCATGTTTTTATCCTATTGGTGCTGGGTGCAATGTAGCCCAACCAGCAGTCCGCAGAGAGGGAGCAAACCAGAATCTCTTCACCAGATCAGCAGGCCCCTCACCCAATCTTACTATTAGAAATATTGGACCAAGCTCCAGCGTCAGATCCAAGAGGCCCTTCTACAAGTCCCTCCTACCGGACTACAGTGCAGGCGATCACTGGAGGGAGATGTAAGCAAACAATCGCCCAAAAAATGATCATCTAATAGAGGACTCCGCTCAAGCCTGGCTGAGCTTTGCGTTCGCCTCCAGAAGGGAGTGGGCGTACTCCAACAGTATTTTCACAAAGCACTGACGAACAATGCATAACCTGGCAAGATGGGGAATGTTTGCAACAGCAGGGTGCCCTCGATGAGGACACCACACCCAACAAACAGAATATTTAGTCTTAGAGTGCCCCCACACAGCCATCGTGGGGGATACGAAACAGTTTCAAGGTACGGCGAACCATGCAAGCGATGGTTAAATGAGAAAGTGGTGGATGCGTGAACATAACCCATACGAAGCTATTACATCTACTCAATGTCTTCTATACAAACTACTGAAATCTTTAAATCTTCTATTTAATTTTTCTCAAGATAAATCACGTTTTCTTTATCTATTTGTGGGAAGAAACATATCTTCTTCACAGTGATGCAACCGCCAGAAAAGTACTGTGAGAGGGGGCGGGAAGTAGCAAAAACGTTTAGTATACATACTTACACACGACAACGATATTCAATATTGACCAGCAAACAATAGGAAGCAATGAAACTCAAAATTTTTTGGAGAGCCTGCTTCCCCACCCCCCACCCCTCTGCACACTGATGATTAGATGAATCACCTTTGCTATAAAATGCACCATGGAAGAGAATCGTCTTTGTAAGCTAACTCAATCAATGTCAACAAACTTCTTGTCCAGTTGTTGCTACGAATTTTATAGTCATTGCAAAGTTATGTTTTTGCTATTTAATTACTCTCATATAACACTGTAAATTAATCACTTAACCTGTGCTTGATTTGCGTCAGTCTTTTCTTCTCTATATTGTAATAAACCGTATCCTGTTGTTTGTTTATACCGCTAGTTCTGCGGTTTTATTACTCCATTGGGCTGGTTTTAGCTTCGGGTATCCATTGGCAGTTACAAGGTGCGGGTTTTTGGACTGGATTCACATTATCCACCTTCTTCTCGAATGAAAATAGCGATGTAAAGAAGCGGAGCCAAATAGTAATTAGAAAAGCGAAGTTACATAAATATCATATTACTAGCACTGCGGAAATTGTTAACTGACAAAGGAAAGGCGAGAAAGCGACAAAGAAACACTAGAGAATAGAAGGCTAACTGTTACAACAACATGCAAAGGGCACCTGTTGTTGAGTATTGTCATCAGGTCATTAATTAACAAATTCTCATGAAACAGTAATTCATTGCTAAAATTTGCGAATGACAAAGTGCTAGTGTATCAAACTGGAAATTAAAATAGCTGATCAACCAGCTGTAAATAAGTCTATCATAGAAAATAAAGACTTACGCTTCAGATTTAACCATTTTTCTGCTACCTGCGTTATATTGTGTTTATTTAAGCAGTTGTGGGTTGCTGATTTCAGATCTACACTCAAATTCCAGCTAGCACGTCAGGTTTTATATTATATCGAGGGGCTGACTTTTCCCTTATGGTTATTAACTTAAAGATACTAATGGGAATAAAAGTGAACCACAGTAATCTTTTAATTGCCATTTTACGTTTTTAAGTTTTAGAACGTAAGAACGAGTGTTTTAAACTGATTAGTGCACATCAAAAGAATTTTACAAATTACTAGAATCAGTCAGAAGTACCTGGGACTCATGTTCACATTGAAAACGATAACATTAATCCCCTATCATATTAATATCTGTCCTCTTTCACACTGACATCTTGGTAAAATCTCTCGCCATGACCCATCGCTTACATTCCTGGGCTTGGAAGGGAAAGAGTCAGGTTGGGATTTTAAAGGCGCAATTTTAGAGACATTCGAGCGCCCAACTGACAGTAAGTTTTAACAGATTTTCCACCAAGGCACAGTTAGTAGGCCTATCATAAAAGTGGCTTACACAAGCAAGCTGAAGCTTTCTTCAGCAGCATGTTCAAATGAATTCAGTTTGTCCTTAAAAGGTTCATTATAACAACTTCAACAGCTCACGGATTTCACAAAATGATCTCCCTCTTTTTGTATCTCTTCACTTTTCGCTCCCCTGAATTTGTCCCTGAGATGCTAATAGCCGTCTTTGTTTCTTTCCATAGATTTTAACAACATTTTTCATCAAACCCAGCTTTATATGAAGTAGGGCATAGATACTTTCTCTGGATATATGACGACATACTGTAACGGAAATGACACATAGATGTCAACTAGCAATTAACCAATCATAAATTAATACGAATCAAAAAAATGCCACCCAGATGCCTTAAGACCAATCACCCTCCACTTCTAGTCTTATCTGTAATTTGCTTGGCTGTAATAACTAAGTAAAAGTGTTCAGTGTATTGTAATTTATGTGTGTGTTTGTATGTGTGTGTGGCAGAGCTGAGATCTATGAGCGCTGTCATAGATCTCAGAGTAATAAATCATGGGAAAAGTGAATATACAATTTACTCTGGTGGTTAATCTGCAAGCGCTGTCAGCGAGTTCTCCCTGAGCTGACACCACTAGAAAGAGGCGCTCGTTACAATATGATGAACAGCATATTTTCCAACTACATGACAGCACCCTTGTGGTAATTTTTCTCTGGAGTAATACTATCACCCCTTTAGGGCTGTTCCAATGCACAGGAAACGCATATTTTTGCTTAATCTCATTGGCATTTGTAATAACACCCAAGATCACCTAAAACGTTCCAAATTAATTTTTTCGTACTGTTACCCTCTAAAGTATTAGAATATGGTCCACAGATTCAAAGGATTATTTAAACCCTCCGTTGAGATTATGATAAAAATTTAAGATCCACTTGTTCTCTATGGACTGTATATATTATTGACTCTATATAGTCAACTACAACTTCTTGCAAAAATAATTCCTAAACTAGTTCTTTAGAAATGATTCCGTGAATGTCTTCCTCGCGTGGTTTCCTGATCGATTTCGGTTTAATTCTACAGTTCTATGATACGTGATTTAGTTTATCTACTAAATGAATGAATCCAAAATTTTCATACTTGAAAACAATATTATTACCATATTTGGAAATATAAGGTCTCTTATCCCATAATCCTCTACACCCTCTGTCAGTGCTGACACCACAAAGAACGCGATATTGCCAGTGGGCAACAATGCAACTTCAATGCTCGTTTTCCTTGAGTTTATGAAAGTGTCTACTTTTTTGATACGTGATATATCCAAGTTCGCTAATAAACACATCACTGTAGAATTCCATTTCAAATTAGGAAGCAAGATATTGTGAGGCGACGATGAAATATATAGGTTTAAATATCCTAACACTTTTTAACTCATTTAATGCCATATATGGTAGTTGATGATCATGTTGTGAGTCGTAGTGCTGAGCTACGTTTCGAGAGATACTTCTCCTATCTTCAGGCTGATGGTCACTGGAATGTTTCGCTGATCTATGTTGTAGGATTGTTGACCTCCTAGTTTGATTGCTATTTCCTTGTAAGTCCGCAAACGTACAACATTCCAGAAGAATACTACAACATAATAAACACGTATCGTCTATGAAATAAATAGTTGTTTTAATACCATTTTGGTAGAGGATGTCACCATTATATCTAGGAAAAGGGTACTTCACCCTTTTCTTTGGATCAAGGGAGATCTCCCACCAAGTCATTGAGATCCCTTTGATTAATCAAGTTTGACATCATTTTATCGAATTCTGCTTCAAATTCATCACCATCTACTAAACTATTGAAATGTTCCTCAAGTGCCGCTCTCGTCGAAGGAGACTGCATGTGAAAGAGGTCATGGATTCTCTTTGTTATGAAGAAATGTTTCAGTACTGATTTGCAGTCTGGGTATGCAACAGTTAACTTGTTTTCTTCGAGAAACCACTCATCTTCGTCATGCAAATGCAACAAATAGTGTAATGACGTATTTGCTCTTACTGGAACAAAAGTACAGCAAAAGCTGTTTTGGTCGTTAACCACTGAACTACTTTAATAATTCAGCAAGCCATACAACTCCCATGAGGTGCCCATGCTTTTCTTGTTCACAATTTCACATCCAAAGAAATTTTTATATGCAGATTTGATGTTATGTCTCAGCGTCTTCTTCTGTCTTGGGGGAGTAAATTTTTTACCTATATAACAGAAACTATCGAGATGTCATAATGAAGTAGGGGATGTAAATTGTTGTGGAGATAATTTTTTATGGGACTTCAGAAAGGAAGTAAATATCTTCAACATAAACTGGAATCAATATAAAACATGTATTCAAGCAGATTTATTGTTTGATTAAACTTTCTCCATGATTTACTGCTATCAATTTGTTGTTTTGCACTCCTGCAACCCCGCCCAATTTCATCTAGTTTAAAGACAGTCTAAGTAAGAAATTCAATTGTTTCGGGCTTTTGATACGTTAGTTTGTATCCTAGAGGAATTCTGCAAAGTAGATAATGGGGTACTGCTATTTCGTTGTCTGCAGTGTGCAATGCCGCCAAGATATCGGATGTCTGGAACTTGAGATAGGAGCAACCGCCGCATTTTGTTTTATCTTAACGAGGATGTGGGACTTGCCGTGACTAAAAGAATATATATATATATATATATAAATTTTAAAACTGGAATAGATAAAAAGCTATAAGAAAAACAGCATAAAACAGCTTAGAAGGGTGTTCTTTTGCAAGCTTTCGGATTATTCTCCTTATTCAAGCTTTAAACCCAACAGTTTTACACAGTCCTTATATAAAAAATAATTACATGTGATTATTTACATAAAGAATTTAAAAGACTACGTGATTTCCTTCATACAAGTGAGAGAATTTGAAATCTTTACTGTCTTGAGCGTTTACTTGAGCGCAGGCAGTGGAACCTCCTTCTCATTTAAACCATCCGGCACAAAATCGTTTAATTTATATTCCCAAAATGACTCTTTGGCTTAAATGATTCTTAATCCTATTTCAGTGTCGTGTTGATTAATGAGGTAAAATAGCCAATCTTTACATGGCGTAATGTTTACATTCAAGAAGGTAAACTACTCCCTTAGTATTGCAGTCTTAAGGGTCACAGCGAATATCATATTTACGAGACCTATCCCTGTTGTAGAATGATTTTGCCTCTACAATAAAGTTACAAACTGAACAGTTGCGGCGACATTTGCAGCCAGTGCACCCCACTCCCGACGATGCCTCGCTCAAATTAGGTAACTTAGCTCGGACTAGTTTATCTTTAAGTGTTTTTGTATTTCAAAAAGCTATCATAGGTTTTTGCTTAAACACTCTTCGGTGTTCTGCGTCTCATTCTAAAATGTTCCTGTTTCATTCAATAATTGCTTGTACCTTACCACTAAAAGCCGGATGATACATTATTACTAAAGTATCGATCGAGTTGTCTTTAACCTTTTTCTCGTGTGGCGTTTAAAGCTCATCTCTATCCTTACTTCTAGCGCGATCGATTTGATCCTTGATTATTAATACCGGGTATCCACGTTTACTGAGCCAGCCAGCCTTCTACCTCTAGGCATCTAGCTTCGAATACACGAGGGTCCTTACATATCATTCTGATTCGGAGTGCTTTGTCTCGTAAGGAATACCCTTCTCTGTGTGAAGTGGCTTACACGACCTAAAATCGAGATGCTGATGAATATCTGTTTCCTTGACAAACAAATCTGTGCACAGATACCTTTCCTTTCTGACGACGGATACGTCCTAGAAATCGATTTTATCGCGCGAGTAGTTGAAGGTAAACTTAATCGACTGATGAAAGGAATTAAGATAATTTAAAAATTTTTCCTCCCCATGATTCCACAAATAAAAATGTCATCGATGTAACGTAGCCAGGCACTAGGTCTGGCTCTGGCTCCCCTTTGCGCTATTTCTTCAATGTCCGTTATTAATATCATAGTATAAGGGGATGCAAACTTCGTGTCTACTGCTGTGCCCCTTTTTTTGTTTAAAGTAGCGACCATCATATTCAAAGTAACTATTTGACAATACAGACTCCCCCAATTTACATAGTGTATTGGTCGGAACCTGCTTTTCTGAACTCTTTTTCAATGCTTGTCTGAGAGACGTAAGTCCTTCTTTATTAGGAATGCTGGGGGAAAGTCCTACAACCTCTGCTGTACACAATATGCTGCCTTGCAACCTAGGAAGTCCACGTAATTTACGCCAGACATCCGACGTGTCCTGAACGTACGACTTAACCCCTTGAGATAATGGCTGCAGATGATAATCTAAAAATTCTGAAATCTTTATATATATATACAGATATATATATGAAGATATAAGTTGATTTTGAAAGCTCACCCCTTGACACAAACGTCGTTGACAGAACAGTGTACATAGATGAGGAAAGAAATATAAAACACAATGCAATATATAAAACGACAGATCACCACAATTGTCTTCATAAACATTCCGAACACCCCCTTACAGTTAGGAACAGCTAAGTATACACCCAGGCTCTACTAGTTAGACGCATTTTCTCAAAAAACCACCAGTAAAGCATAAATTGTGAAGCCCTAATTCAGAGCTTCATTAAAAGAGGGTACTCACAATATTCAAACCCAAGTGAAAAAATCTACTAAAGTCTCCAGAAAGATTGCTGTAAAAACTGCTACCAGAACCTCCAGCAAAAGAATGCCGTTAGTGATCACCTACAGTCGCAGCCTTTACCCGAAGCACTAAAAAGAAACTGGAGCATTCTTCAAACTGATGATCGCCTCAGCCCTCTATTTAAGGAACCATCTATCATAGCCTATTGTCGTAGCGCGAGCATTAAGGATCTTATATGTAGCAATTACATTAGAAATAAACACGTTAAGAAAAAATCAGGTCACCTAACCCAAAAGAGATGTTACCACTTGTCTCATCTCTCCTTCTTCAGCTTTTTCCAGACAGTTATCTTTCTCAGACAAGTCTATTTTTCTCCTGACTGAACTTAACGCCAAACTTACATAAATATGCAGTA
>JAAAKL020008630.1:0-15760 GCA_010016065.2 Carybdea cf. marsupialis auct. non (Linnaeus, 1758)
GCATTTTGCTCACATAGGAGATTTAGGCCCCTATTATTTCATATTGTCGTATTCGCATTAGTTTCATAAGACACATGTCATCTGTTTGCCGAGGTATTAAAAACTATTAGCATGCGAGTCGTCAGTAATAGCCAAAACTATTATTGACGACTCGATTGCTACTAGAAACCCGTGGGCATAGCCAGTAGTTTCCGTTTCCTTTCGTAACCTTTTGAACCACATTGATCGGAAATAAACAATATTTGATATTGTTTTGATAGTTTCGTCCTAACCATGCTAGAAGAAGTTTCGATTGATGCCGTGTTCGGAGCAGTAGAAATTAAAAATGCTTATTTTGTCAGTATTAGTCTCTTTGAGACATTGGGCCAGTTTCTCTGAGCTAGAATTATCAAGCACCTTACATAGTGTGAAACCATCATATTACAAGTTAAAGATTACGTTTATCAAGTCTATAAAGTATATAGTAATTAAGCCCGAAGTAAGCTAGCGGTTGTATTTGGACATGCAAAGAAAAGAACACCTGCGAGAGCACCAAATGGAATTGCCCAAAATTAGAAATTCAGTAATAGATACGAGATATGACGATGGTTAGGGTCAAGACCAGAATCGAATCATATGTTAGAGAAAAGAGGACATGAGGTTTCGGCTCGAGACAGAACTCTCTGAAACAGAGCAAGTTCAAACCTTTAACAGCACTAAGGCTCTGAAATTCAGTCGTGCAGGAATCATGGAAATCTCGACAACCTTGGTAGGCAAGAGTTGATGAAAAGGTTTGTCATTGATATTCCCGGATGCAACTTAGTAGTACTTCAGAGTTAGTTCCAATTTCACGGGAGAAGCTGTTATATATACTGGGCAGTACGTGATGCAAATCTGCGTGTTGATTATAAGGAAGGCGAGATGATTGAGTGGAATAACGAATGCCAAGGAACGTCAAATGTGCAACAGGAGAGTAGAATTGACTAAGCTATCCTAAGTAATAATTTGAACACTGTATGTAGGGAAGTAGAAATTGGCAGGCGTATGAGGTTATTTCACGTAAGAAAAAAAATTATTTATATTGATAACGAGGTAGATAAATTAAACATAAATAAAGAGAAAATTCAAATCAATATCCAAGACAGTAAAAAATAGCTAAAAATGGGAAATATATAGATAGACGGAAAGTAAATAAGGAAATAAATATGTATATGAATAAATAAGTGAAAGATATATAAGGATGGATTGTATGTTTCTATGATAATATCGTTGAAAGATATGGTTAGTAATCATCTATGTGACTTAATCCATTGTCCAGCATGTCCCCCAAGTTAATGAGATATTGTCCAAGTGCCAGCCATCTTTGAAATTTCCTCTCTTTTTTTCCCGAAAGGGTATACCCTTATTGCTCAATGTGAAATGGAGCTTACACACAACTAACTGGTGTCCCAATTGTGGTTTTTTCTAGTTATGCCACCATTTATATATTATTATTTTAGAATATCATAGACATCTACAAGACTTAAAAATAATATTTTAAAATGCCTAGACTTAACTAGTATAAGATTCAGTCCGCTGAGGAATGCAGGGCTTTTCTATTCTAGTATATTACTTTTGAAACCGCAATTTAGCCGAGTCTGTAATTTTTGCAGATAATTGTTGCTTTTCATAAGTGCTCGAATGGCTTAAATTTTGTTTTCCAATTCTACTGTATTTTAGTTGGCAGAGGGAGAAGGGCGGCTTTTATACTATATTTGCAAAAAAGCTTTTGCATGATTTCTTAAAGTCCTCCATTTCTACTCTTCCTAAAATTAAACTTGCATATTAAACTTACATATTTTTTATCGATAATTGTTTAGCTTTCCTTTGTACGTTTATGTATACAAGCAACAGACTATGATGCATTTGTAGAATGTGCCTGTAATTGTATAAAAAGATGACATTAGTCGTCATAACCATGTCTGGATGTAAACTGGTTGTTGACATTTCCAATGTGGAGGGAAATTGTGACGTCACTATCTTGAAAATATTTTCTATTATGGAAAAATACTCGATTTTCATTGTGCCCTAATAGAAAGAACGTCAATGGACAGAATCGAGAGTGTTGCCTTTTCCCAGCACCGTGGTATCTGCTTTCAAAGTTTTAAATCTCCCTAATAAAACCTTGTTATATGATGCTGGTTCCTAACGTCGGGAACAAAGGAATATTTGAGTTTTGACAAGAGAATTTTGAAATTCAAACGCCTCTAGTTTAAACACTACATGTCTGGTGTTGTGGGAAACAGCTTATTCCAGGGTTGCCTTTAGATATCTGGAGTCAAATCTTGCTTATTCTAAGACGTTTGATTTGTGACGTCATCACTTTCCCTCCGCATAAAGAAGCCACGAGAGTAAAACCCACTGACTGTGCGGCGAGGCTTAGCATACGCATGAAACCCTTCTAGGGCAACGACAAGGTAAGTGTAATGTAAAGAAGCTGTTAGAATAAAACCCATTGAATTTTGGCGAGGGTTAGGACCCAGTAAAAACCCATCTATGACTAGGACAGATTGTTACCAGCAGGAGACTTAAACTGTTTAAGGGCGCAGCAAGGCAAACTCCCGTCCCCTCCCAAAAACTATGAATGCCGTCGCTTTCTGCACTCCCAAGAACAAAGCGCAACAAAAACACATTCTAGTAGTAACACAACATCTTCACCGTCATCATCACTATCAGCTGTTATCATTTTGCGACTACAGTTACTGTATCTTTTACAACTTTTCTCTAGCAATCACGATCGTCGGTTTACACGTTATTCATTACCTTTTCTAGTTTCCAATGAAACAACAAATCCACCTACTTTGTAAACAATGTAGGGACTTATGATTAAAAAGGATTTATACATATTCTTGCATTTTAATACATAACTTGGCATTCAATACCTCAGCAATATTGCGATTTAAAGCTGTCGATTTCCTCATTAAGCAAATAATCTAAGCGGTATGAAAGGAAACTCTGCTAATCTCGTAGATCTGGCTCCAAAACAAGTCGCTGCTTCATTTCTGATGTTTCAAAGATTATTACATTATAATATGTATGGATGTTCACGTCCTTTTTTCACACACTGTCTTGAGTTATGTATCGCGTTACGATATAATATTGTCCTAATTTTAGAATGAATATTTTTTGGTATGATAGGATGTAACACATTCCAAGAAATAGCCTAAATAAATCGTCCAAGGTAATAAAAAGGGAAATCTAGAGGGGATGACCCTTCAATATCCCACAGAACCTTCTTAAGCCTTTGGCACTCCAACTATGTTGAAAAACTCCAGAGATCCACACTGATTACACGTTAATTTTTATGATTATTATAAATTCTGTATTTCCCCCATCTTTAAAGTAGCATTTAATTATAGTTTCATCGATGTCTTGATTAGAAATTACAAACTCCTTTTCATTATGGGATTTTCAGGTATCAATTATGAAACGTAGAGATTCTTCAATCAATAATTTGAATTCTTCAGATCTTCAGAAGAAAAATGTCACAACATGCCACATGTGAGAACTACGTAATATAATCTTGGAATTGTGACCTTCTTGATTTCTAAAGTACAGATGCTTTGATCATGGGGTGATAAGCTGCGATTGCTTACACTCTTCAGGAAAACCTTTGTCTCTACTTGCGAAAAATTATAAGCTACAAGATGTTGAATTGCTTGACAAAGGCCTATTAGGGATTACTGGTTGACTGGTCATATTGAGATTTAATAGAAGTATATTAACATTTTAATATTAATATGAAAACTTTCCTTTTTTATCATATTTACTATCCCTATTTACGTATCACGGCAAAGAAAAAATCTCGACTTCTTTGGTTAAAATCCAAGACCTTGAAGAACGATATTCATCATTGGAAGGTTTTATAGACGTCTAAACCTTTTACCACGTCAATAAGATTGTGAAGTTGCTAGTATGCCTGCGGCTCTGTGCATTTAATAATGTCTCTCAAAGGACCTAATCATATTTTAGGAATTTTCAAACCTTAAATCAAATTTGCGAATTGGTAGTGAAAAAGAAGACTTTGGAAAACCTGCGAATGATAGTGTCGCTAACACCACTTGTTAAGAGTCGTCTGCAAGCTGGAGAAACGTTTTACGGACAAAAACACCTAGAATAAATATGCTTAAGGGACACAGATACTGGAAATTCCATATAAAATACTTCTTTGAGCTCAATCCTATGTTAATAATATAAATCTTAGGATATTAAGCTTCCTGGAAGTTGTCATGGTCAACAGAATCCCAGCAATCGACTGTTTATTGCTATTAACGTGTACCTCCACTGCTCAGAAATTTATTTTGTACTTTGTTTTCTGCACTGACCTTAAAGGCCTTAGTCTATTCTTTTTGCCGTACGTTGAGTGTACTTCATGAAAAGTCGTGTACAAGAGGTCAAAACTGCACTGCTGACTGCCAACATGTTTGGCTCGTATGGAATTTTTTAGGATCAACAGCTGAACTTCCCTGTTCCTTATTACGTCAGATTTGTTCCCTATGGTGTCAAAAATTGCACTGTTCTGCTTAAAGTTCGTTAAAGAATCACTTATAATTACGGGAAACTGTCCGTGAGACCAAAACTAAAGTGGTAGTTGGATCTAATAAATTTTTGACGACTGGAGGTAGACTTTCATTAGATGAACCTTAAGATATTTACCTTGCTTGAAGTTGTCATGGTTAGCAGAATTGTAGCAATGCACTGTCGTTAAGGTACTTGACAACTTCGCAATGTACTGAGACTTAATGGCTTTCACAACTCGAAACAGTGATTTTTACTATAGCTAATAATCACACACGTTTTTATACTTAAGTTACGCAGATCTAAGGAGATATTAGACTATTTATTGCCGCTGGCCTATTAGACGAACCCTTCCTTGTCAGGTCGAGGTTAAATACAATTATACAATTCCTTAATAGATTGTAAATAGAAGCGTATTATTATCAATCCTCTTAAAAAATGCAGAGTATTATTCATATATTAACGACACCAAAATTTTTAAGATTTGAGAAGATTTCTACCTTTTCAATGTTTAGCTATCTTGAGAAGCAGTAACATAAAGCAGACAGATTTTTATCACTGATTTAATTTTGATACGTTTTGCCACATAACATCTCTCCGATAGTTTTATTTCTAATTTCCTACACATAATTTTACCATCAACAGACATTTCTATCAGTAACTTCTGCCAGTTTGTTAGGAAGTGATATCCTTGCTGCTAACATTTGGAATTTCAGAGTGATCTCTTTAAGGCAATGGTACTAAATATCCATTTGTCGCTGTTCTTGCCAACCCAGGGTTAGTACTACCGTGTAATAGTACTACACTGCGTTGCCATTCCTTTCCTCTTTTCATTTAGTGTTTATGTACGTAACGAAGGTGATTAAACCGGATCCTTCAAAATAGTATTCTTTCTCTGGCCAATCTTCAATTTTTAATCTATTTTCTACAAAGACCTGCCTCAACATAGACATTGTCAACATTAAATTTTCAGGTATATGACACACTGATCTAGCCTGAGTGCCTAACAATGTAGCTGGAAACCGCTTCTAAGATGAAGAGCTTTTCCCTTTCTTCCTAACTGTCATGGCGTCTTGATTTTTCTCGCAGTAATACCCATTTAAATTAGGTTCTGAGCCAGTTCCACAGCGCTTGCATGCACTGCTCTTTTCATCCCAATAGTTGGCATCTCTACAACAGCCTGCTTTCACTCCAGGAATTTGTCTCTTCTTTCTCAATGGCTCGCGCCCAAACACACACATGTTTATTTTAGCTTTGAGAAATAGGTCTGTTGATGGATCAGGTGTAATGGACTCTGTGACTCCCCTAGCCTTTACTTTAAATCTGCCAAAAACAGTTGGATATAGCCGCCTACTCTCATCAAAGGTTGGAATATCTGTCATCACACACAACTTCGGAAGCTTCCGATCTTCACAAATACTGTATGGATTTTCAATCTCTTTTCCACTGCAGGGAATAAACCTCGTTCCTCCCGTGTAACGGACATGGTATGACTCTGTTGGTATTAAACTGTACTGGATGCCGTCATCCTGAAACGTATTACCACCTCCTGGCTTTGCAGTGACTCGTATCGCCTCTCTTCCTTCTTTGACTGTTGGTAAAAATATTTGAAAGTCTCGGATAAACATGGCTTCCAGATCCTCGTCATGATCAATCCACTTGTATCTCTTCAACCAGTCATAATCAGGGATATCAAAGGATACTTCCTCGCCTTTATACAAGGCTTTGATATCGATGTGACCAGGTGGTATATTTGCCGCAGTTGTAATTGGTATTGAAACGTACTTGTTGACGGACGTACACCTCCTTGGAATGTAAGACAACAGTGTCGGTAGGTTGATTGGCGATGCTTGGCAAACTGCAGGAGTTCTGCCCCCTTCTCTGTATTGAAGGAAATCACACAAACTCTGGATTGCTCCCTGCTTTTGCATCTCGAATGTTGCTTGGGCCATAATAACGTTTGCTTTTAGTTCGTTCCTTCTATTATCTGCATCGCCTGCCTGAGACATTGGTGTTCCTGTCAGAGTAACCATCTTTTGAGACGCTTGATAGCCTGTAGCTGACCTTAGATACTCTGCCATGTTTTCAATAAACTCAAATTGAAAATCATATATTTCCTCAAATATTGCTTGCATTCTGCTCGTACTTTCCTCTGCTTTTTGACAGAACAAATTGTGTTTGACATAAGCAACATATCCATTGGCGGCAGAACCTGTCGCCTCATCTATTAGTCTGCAACCTGCTTCTACCGAGGTATCAAACTTCGTTGCAAGAGCTGCAAGCATTTCTTTGTCAACTTGAGGTGTATAATCATTATACAACCTTAAGAAGGTAGATTTACTCTGCTCAAACTCGTCGTCGTCTGGAAAATCTGTCTGCTTGATTTTATCTACGATTTTTCCAACGGCGCTGAGAAACTCGGAATTAGCCTTGAAACCCTCATTGATGGCAGTAGCTGTCTCAATTATACCTTCCCAGGCATTCTTTAAAGCAATAGCCTCAACAAGTCCCGAGATTGCCTTCATGAGTTCAGCTGTTGCATCCATGATATCTGTAGCTGTTCCTCCATTGAAAACGACGGCAAAAGGATTGCATGCCTGGGCAATAGATGCAGCTAGTTTTATTGTCTTCTCGGCAACTTCTAGGCCTTGTGTAATCAAAGCAGCTTTCAATACTCCTCCGGCATGCTCTGATACACCTTCAATTGCAGATTCAGACTTGCCTTGGTAGTAACCTATTCTGCCTTTCACGTAGGCAACATCGGCACGTGCCTTCTGCATATTGAAGCTCTGAAGTTTGGAGAAATAAGATTTTAATTGGTCAAATTTTCCCTCGATTAGGTTTCCAGTTTCCTGTTGATTTTCTATGGTTTGATACCTATTTTCCAATGTCATTTTGAAGATCTCTTCTCCTCGAAGTTCAGTAATAACAGCGCGCAGATTCAGCGAGAAATTAATGGTTACCGCTTTTCTGTTACCAGTCTTCTTTCGTTTTTCTGCAATTTCTGCATAGATCAACAGTTGCTCTACTACCTGCATCAAAATGCAACTTCTTCTTGAGAGAATAGGATATGTAGTTTGTTCACAAGCCTTATTTAGAAGATAGGGCTCTGGCATATATTGAAGATAATCAGCCATTTCACGAGTGTTTCCTGCCCGAACAAGTTTTTGTAGGTCTCCTAGTCTCTCTTCAAAGACCACGGCCTTTTGTTGCTCTGTTGGAGGTTGCACACCCTCGAAACGGTACTCATCATAAAGTGTAGCGAAAGTGATAAAATTGAACTTTATGGCCTCTAAATATTTCTGGAAATTTTCATCAGTGACTGTTTGCTTATTAAGAGCTAAGGCACGTAATTTCCCGGTTATTGTAAAGACGAGTCTCAGTTGGCAGAACTGTCTTGTGTGTTCGGTGATGGGCTTGTAGCAATGCCGCTTCAGTTCGTTGTGAATCACTGGAAATTTTGATGGATCTGTTAGCGAGGTGACTTTGAGCACAGCTTGTATATCTCTATCACTGTTATACCTCAAGTACGTTAGTTCGTCAATCAGGTAATATTCCCAGTGCGAGAAGTATACTGGTTGATACATATCAGGATTTTGTGCCCAGCAATCGAAAAGAAAGTGAGCAAATCTTTTATAGTGGTCTGCAGTGTAATGCGTTTTATACCATTTTGCAAAGAAGTAAAGAAGTGTGTCCTTGCATGATGAACGGTCTTTGGCATTAAGACACTTCTGCATTTCAGAATCACTGGGAATCTTCTTCCTCAGAGCAACAGTTATGTAAGGCTGTACAAGACTGCTGAAGCACTGATTTGGGTTAACCTCATAGGTAGATCGAATGGTTTCTCTAAAGCACTTCACAATACATGTCACAACTTCTTGAGTATCTCTGATAGCTTGCCTACTGGACAACTGTTGCTTTATTCTGTCACATTCCGTGTCCCGCCAAAAATCGGCAGCTGACGTCCCCGTTGTTACAATGCCTAGTATGAAGGCTATGTTTATCACGAGGTAGAGTGCCATCTGTTACACCTAAAATAAAAAGAAATAGATCATGTTTAAAGAAGCAATGAGAACAATCATAGGTAGGTGTGCTACAGTGGGTATTGAACCTTGTACTTCTCGTTGTCTGCCCATAACCGATTCTCTTCGGGGCAGGGTGTTTATGATACATCCATTGTAACGGTGCATCGGTATGTCCCATGGTATTAAACTTTGGAAAATTCTTATACAACTATCCTTTCCTTCATAAATGTTGGACTTAAGTTCTAATGTTTATAAATTGTTGACAACCAGGGTCAACAGTCAACAATGGTCGAATTAGTGCCTTGCCAAAGTTCTGTGTCATTTCCGATTTTATCGTTTAGTCAAATTGAGAAAATTGAGCTCTTTCCTTACAATAAACAGTCTGAAATACATTTTCATAACTAATGTTTATAATAATCAAAGAGTCTGTAGTGTTATTAGGTTCTCAATTTAAGAAACTTTAATATAAATGGGCAATTGGACCTTGGAATCACCTGCATATTGTTCCCAGTGGATTTTTGACTACACTAGGATTTTTCAAATGCAAGTTTGGGCAAATCTACAAAATTTCCAACATCAAAATACCTCTATGTGCGGATAGAATTTTTATTCCTGAACAATTTGCGAGCGTAAAATGGCAAACCAAACTCTGCTAAAGTGTGGAGGGCAATTTGCACCTCCCCTTCCTGTCAGTGAAATGCTGTTAATTTAAAGAACTTCATTCTGACAGTAGAATCAAGTGTGCACTTTCCATTGAAATGTTAAGGTAATAAACTTTTTAACCCATTTCAGGCAATGTTCCAGCTCTAAAAGATTAAAGTATAATAAAAGTATTTGTGGGTCATTTGAGACTACAACCTTCATATCGAGTAGTAGCTTATAAATGACAAAATCAAAATAATTTGGTTTTAATAAAAATCCTTTGTTTTTAGACAACGAGATTTGGACTCAAAATGTCGGAAGACCGTTTGTTAGTTACGGTATCTACTAGGACAGCCAAAATATACCAAAAAATTGAGTTTAAGGCCTTTATTTTCTCATAATCAAGTGAACTTTTTGAAATATTGGTGATTTCATCGTTTTTTACTCTTCTAATTTACGATGTTCCAGAAGTGGAATATTAGCCTATCTGGAGTACGAAATTGTCAACTGGCAAAGCACTTTTGTTCTGTCTTCAGACTACTCATTTTGGTTGCAAAAGCTTTTATTTAAGAAATAAACAATTTAAACTATCCTATTACTATGTTTATTTGTCATTGAGATAAAAGAGGGATAACTTTCTACTCTTTCAATGAGTTGAAACTACAAAATAACTTAGTGTCTTTATAATGGACACATTTCAATGATACCTGCACTACTCTCCCTAGGAACTATTGTGTAGAGAGCTTCATTTCAATATAGGTTTTGATTCTGTATCATGCTAATAGTATGTCTTTGCATCATAGTTCATCTTGTCATTGGTGAAAATTCAAAGATTTGTGTGGAGTCTTTCGATAAAGTCCAAGTATTTAGAATGTATGGAAGCAATTTGTCAGGCTTTGATAATGTGATTGTCTACAATAGAATAGCCTTGGTAGATCAGTTATTCCCCTGACACAACACCATGGCAAGTAAGTATACAATAACAACTTTGAAAGTAGAAACAGGGCCATTTCATTTTTAGATTTAACTGTGATACTAATGAAATCAGCTGTCTTAGTAAATTGAGCAGTGTGTAATGAAAAGATAATATAAGGTGGATCGAAACATGTGTGAAACTCTTTTGGATGCCATCCCAGCTATTGAAGAAGAGAAAAATATGCAAGACTCAGTACTTATAACCCCAGACAATGACCCATATGCTTCTGATAAGGAATTGTGTGAGTATGATGTAGGGTTCGCTGGTAACCTCAATTTGCGAAGGCTATGGGCACTCTGCTGGATGATGAAGATAGTGATGTAGCACATAGTAGTAGATGGACGAGTTTTTCAAGATTATTCATCGAAAAGCAATTTTATAATTTGTCATCAGCAGAAGAATACCTCCCATTATTTGATTGCCACATCATCCTTGAATTTATATGAGATGAATTTTTATGTGTAAATGGTCGGGGGTAAAAAATGGTACTGGACGCAGCTAATCAACTTTATACACCTTTTACAAGTTGCAGTGTTCACCGTTTGCAATCATCTGGACCCAAAAGAAAAGATACCAAAACTTCACGTTTTACCCAGTATGGTTATTTCGTACATCCAAATGGAGGGAATGAAGCGATCAAGCCCCCCTGACGTGAGAAAAATTGTCCCAATGTCAGCAAATATCCACTTTATGGTGCCTTTTATACAAAGTCATTATAAGGTTTGTAAGAAAACACACAAAAAGGCTATAAAGTATGTAATGTTTATATGCATGATGCTTGCTTCCATTCATTCCATGCCTGAAAAACATATTTAGCCTCCAAAACGACCTTTTAACCTTCTTATCCCTACACAATGACTCCATTTATATCATAACCGTATAAGCTTTTGTTGGTATACGAAGAAAGAGTAGAATATGCAAGATCTGTCTTCTTCTTGGTGTTTTGCTACATTCAAGTTATTTGATCTTAGTGAACACATCAGGGGCCACCCAAATCAGCCCCAAACCTTACTCTGACCTCCTCCTAATTTTAGCATGGAAAATATCTCTGAATGTTTTGCACTAATCTTTTAACCTTTTAATTTTGTTTATTGGGTGCTTGAGGAACAATCTGTTGGTTAAAGATTTTGTTCTTAAAGAAATCGACTATTCATAAAATGTACTTCAAATACACCAATGTTCCATAAGTGGAACATACATATTTCACACCTGAAAAATAAAAATGATTTTTTAGCAGCAATCAGCACAATATCGAAAAACTTTTCTCTTGTGTGTACATGGGTGCGGCCTGATATGGGTTAAGGTTTAACTAAAGAGTGATTTGCAGAAGTCGAAGGGTTATGTAATAGGCATTATCTGGAGAACGTTTTGTAAAAATCTGCTTAGATAAGCTAAAAATTTAAATTTAGTAAACATATACTCAGTTGTGTATCACAAAAGGCATCGAATTTTAAATCGTGTGGAATTGATTACCCTTTAATCGATTTTTAATGGAAATAAAAAGCAACAACGGTTCATCATCCTTCGAGAAAGTACTGACCACGATTTTGATTGTAAAAGCTTTTTCAAATTGGTTCCTCGTATGATAAAAGTTAACATAGAAATTACAGAATTTGCTTTGCTAAATTGCTGTTATATCCAAGTAAACATGATGAACTCCTCATTACAGGGGTTGGGGCGGTTTCAATGTACACGTGACTTGCTACTGGAGCATATCGCACTTGTAGTGACGCAATATCCAAACAACAGACATCCCGAATTTCTCATTCTCGTTGGTAAGGGACCGTAGCTTAGTGGGAAAGCGACGTGTTGCACAATGCGGAGACCGTGGGTTCGATTCCTCGTGGTCCCACGACTTTTCACCTTCGAGATTTTACAATACCGATGTCTACATTCAGTCATTACACACTTTAAGATCGGATGCAAGGAAGTTATCCACTAGACCATGGGGGCTGTCGTATTGAAATATAAGGAAATTTGAATTGGTTAGCAACTTTCGTCAAATAGAGATAGAGAGGTTGTGCAAAAAGCCGATAAATCGAATTTTCGAAACTGCTTTGGTTCAAGGAAGTCATACTGCTCTGAAATCACGAAAATGTGAAGAATGTGCGAAAATAACTCTTATGGTTTTCTATCAAACATATATCACAATTGAAAGGGGCACATATGTAGTTTGCGTTATTTTACAAAGGCTTTTTGGTTCTCTTGTGTGTGATTTGTACTGATCGTTGTCAGCTTCGTCTGTGTTGTGTCTAGTGTAAGTTCATAATGAAAGCACTTAATCCAAACTTTGGGTGACTATATTTCACATAAATATCATAGGGACATCAATTCAATATAGTTTTATTAATTGGTATTGATCAGGGGCAAAAACCATGAAATTTCTGAGAAATAGCTGATGTGAGTACCTGCTTGCAGTATTTCATAAAAGTGCAGAAAAACAACCTTTTCTATTAATAACTAGAACTGCAGAAACTTTTTAAGCAAGACCAACTTTCTTAAACTCTGCAAATTTGCACTGTCATTTTAAAAGGACCTGGCTAGTAGGATCCACACTTTTGAAACATTGCTAAAATATCAGTTTTTTGGTTTTAAAAGGATGAAAGGTAAAATTAGAAAGGTTTTAGGATCGTATAGTGTTGCAAAATATGTTTTTTTGTCAAAGAATGAGTTAGTTATACTATAATGTGAAATTATTATCGAAAAATAACCATTATCAACACGTTTATTCCAAAATCTGTTCGGGTTTCCATAACAAACCCTAGAAAATATTGTGAATTTGATCTGCCTCTCATGGCAGGCTACCATTTTTTGATAGACGCACCCTCTCGATTGTATAGTGCGATGTGAGAGCACATCCTAAACGTGAATGTAAAACATCGAAAAGCGAGTTTTTTAAAAATTAAATAACATTTTGATTTAAGTACTCCATATTTCTATTCTGCTACTCAATGGCTTAAATTTAGAAGGGACAGTAAAACAGGTCACTTGCTTCTTGACTATACTAGATAAAAACCAAACTGCACTTATGGCATATCAAATAAAGTCGATGTGCCTTACAGGTATTAGAAACAGGCATAATATAATCACAAAATGCATTTTCTACTAATTTCAGCAAACAGAACAACAACAATCTTGAATTTTCGTTCCTTTACATATTTTGACTCCTGAGTTACAAATGTTATCAGTTCCTTAAATTCTGTTAACTTGAAATTAAATGCGACTTCATATGATTTCTAAAGTACTCGTATTTTAAGACATCGTCTCTTTTTAGCCTATTCTGTTTAGAGGTAATTGGTCTCCGAGCTTCCACAAGCAAATATGTTCCTGCCATTTCACGCACATATGTTTTACAAACATTAAATTTATCATATTCTAATTTTATTCGAACTGTCGTCTTTTATTGATGCTTAAATTTTTGCAGATCGTGTCAAATTTTCCTTTGAAATGATTTTAAGGTCAAATAGCAACAAAAAACGAGAGTATAAACTGCTAATTTAGATTTCAAACAAAGTTTTTATTAAGATCAAACGAAATGATGCTCTAACCCGTTTTTGGGATGTACTTTGTACAACGAAGTTAGCTTTAAAAGTTTAATGTAAGAAAACAGCCACGTTTTAAGACAGAATTGTTTCCAAGAAAATTAGCCAGAGTTTTGTGTTTACCAGTGCTGACGGACGACTTTGGGAAACAAAAAAAGGTCATGGCTAATAAACTATAGCCGTGATCTAAAAAGCTTTCACGGTTTTATTGGAGGGTAGTATTGAGGTATGTTAAAACTAAGAATCATGGCACGTGCTACTTGGGACGTTGCAGGGGGGGGGGGAGGCTTCAAAAGCGTCCTCCCTCGTCATTATTACTGGGTTAAGGTATAGTAATATGCAAGGTCAAAGCAACATCTGTGAGTAAACCCTTCGGATACTGATAGACAAAGGTTTGAAATGACTTTAAATACCAAACTAAAACTTGTTTTTTCAACTTTAATCTCTTCACAAGGCGCTATTTTAGATGTTTATTATATTGTTTACATTAAGCTGTCTCGGCCTGAACTTCGCCGCCAAAAAGCTTTTGTGCTTGATGTTCGTTTGTAATAGTGTTTTCTAGTGCGTCCGTGTAAGTAAGTAACCAATAATATCCTTTGCAAAAACCTTCTCGATCCTCTGTTTTGTATTGATCATGACGTTTGGGTTCTGACGAGAGTCATTCGAAGAAAGCTTTTCAGCCATTAACAATGAGTTATCTCTTCAAGTATATTGTTTTCTTTGTATCCTCATATTCTAAAGAGATCTTTGAAATTCGTAACATCGTAGGTTCAAATTTCATATTTATTTTCACCGAAGGCAGTATCGATACAGTTTTTACTCTAAGCAATTACAGAGAAACCTAAGGGGTGGGGGCAGGGGAGGAGAGTGGCATTTTCAAGGGCGTTGACTTCTTTGACAAAGTCATCGATTGAGAACAGAAACCTGTTTAATAAACAATTTGTGTAATGTATCATAATGATATAATGTATAGATAAGACAGATTATTTTGGTCTGATCCTCACTTGCGCTATTATCCACATGTCAGAAGAGACAGAAACTTTGTTGTCAAACTTAACGTTGGATTCGAAACCAATTAAAGTGACAACTTTGATGGAAGGTATGTAAATGTATCATATGAATCACACCGTGAAAAGCTCCTAAAAATTATGATCATACATTTACCACAATTAGCATGAGCTTCATGGTTGTCCTTGCTAAGAACAGCAAATGCTTCCTAGATATATTGAACAGTCTTAGATATATAATTGAGAGTTTTTATTTGGAGGAACGATTTCATGTATTATCCATTCTATCTATTTAATTAATATGTTTTTAACTTATTACTGGCAAAGTCCTGGTTTACCTGTCTGGATCATTTTGTACCATAGGCACGACTATATCATGCTCGTTCGAATATACCAGTGTTAAACGCGAGTGATAATATTTAACTCAATTAGTGGTAGAAAGAGATACATCAAGTTAATATTTTAAAGCTGTTACCGTTAACTTATAAAGCTGTTAAACATCTGTCAACGAATTATATCAGAGATTTGCTATCACAGTATATTTCTCAGAGAGCCCTTCGTTCTTCAAGTACTAGTCGATTAGATGTACCTAAATCTCGTACAAGAACCTACGGAGATAGAGCTTTTAGCATTGTCGCACCAAACCTTTGGAACTTGCTATCAAATTAGATAAAGAATGCAACAACTTCACAGGGTTTTAAACATAGTCTTAAAACATATTTTTATACTAATTATTTTAATAAAATAGGAAATATTACTTGTTAAGGTTGACTTATTGCAAAGCACTCAGTGACAAATTTTGATAAGCGCTATATAAGTACTATTATTATTATACATACATATATATACATACATACATTCATACATACATACATATATATACATACATTCATAAATACATACATACATACATACATACATATATGCATACACATATACATACATAGATACATACATAAATATATATACATACATACATACATTGATACATTCATACATACATACATACATTGATACATTCATACATACATA
>JAAAKL020008631.1:0-15760 GCA_010016065.2 Carybdea cf. marsupialis auct. non (Linnaeus, 1758)
AAATATGGCTTCATGCTCTTCTTCAGGAAGTGTTAAGTATCTCTCTCATTGTCGGATGAGATGGGAACAACCAAACTGGTATCCAAAAGCTGCAGTTTTGCGTATCCTAAGTGGAACTGTAAGCCATCAGCGTTTTCCAGACATCAACATCAAATTGTCTGCGAAGTGGAAGAAAACAAATTTATTTTCTCTCTAGCATAGAAACTACGCAATTTTTCACAGCGCAGGTGGAGTGAACATGTGCTGTGTTCGCCATGGATCCATGCCTAGCTAGCATGCATAAAATTTTCTTAATCAAATTTTCAAAGACATGAAAATTTATTTAAAATCAACTCCTAGTTGGGGACAAGCCTTGAATGCTTTGAATTGTCTAGTATTGAACATCAAATGCATCACGATTGCTGATAATCGTATGAAGTTAACTGGAGTTACGTTATTGAGGGCGAGTCATCAGGATCGAGCATTTTTATTCTCGAGAATCTTACCTCATGGACTTCGTCTTTCACTGATTTCAGGTTTACCGTAATGCTTACTTTTTAGTGTCTCCTCCAGTCCTGAAACTACTGAGGTATCTATGCAATTCTCACTTGCCTCCCATCACCAACGGCTCTCCACAACATTTGCCGACTGCCGTTAGCCCCCACAACTATTACATGAGGTCAAAGGACCGCCAATGCATTCTATATTCGAAGGCCTCCTTAAAAAGTCGCTCATTTCCTAGTCATAGCTTGCAGTTGCCAAATGACAATGAGACCTGTAAAATGTAGGATTTCGAGCCTCGAAGTGTAAATTACCACCGATCAATTATCTTGATAGCAGTTTTTCCTGTCCAGGAGTCACGTGATCGAAAAAACGTTGTGACTTTTAAGTGAGTGCTGAAAACATTTCTGATCAGATAAACAATATTGAAACAGCTGATGAATATAAGTTCAATTTACGCGTAAGAGATGAGGCCTGTACGTGGATAAAGTGGCCGTGAAACAGAAACATTCTGTAATCAAGTTAAACGTGACTATTTGGGTTGGGCAAGTATCTGTCCTAATTATTAAGAACGCCCTCAAATGCTCCTGGTACAGTAGTTCCGAGTTGAATTAAGTCTAGTTTTCATACGTAAACTACGATGCTTAACACCACGCCCGCCTCCCCACGTTTCTACCTCCTTTACATCTCGAGGCGTTGTCAATTTTGACGATCATATCGTCTAACAAGTTCTCCCCGAGTCTTATCAGGAATTTGTAAAATGCTACGGGCAAAATCCTTCGAGTTCCACACCCACTTTTTCTCCAAGTCCGTCAACACTATCATAAAAGTGCACCCCTTCTTGGCCAGAATAATTTCCTGACAATTCCAGGTTTATTATTCGACATAGACAGATTAGTCCTTTTAAAACCACTTGGTGTTGAGGCGACTGCCACCGTCCGGAGTTCGTAAACGACATCTGCTGTCAACAAAATCAACTTTTCTTGCCCATCACTGACTAGAATGGTCTACTAATAAACCCAGTGATCTCCCCCTCCGATTACAGCTTCAAAACATACTGGGCGCAGGTGTGAAACTGGATCCCGGTTTTGTTAAAAATTTGTTACACCGGCTTACGCCAGACAGGTTGCGGGCACAAAATTAACCTTGCTAACTGATGGCCATTCTAACGAAGTCGCTACAATTTTTAAAGGGATTTTCAGGAGGCTTTTTAGTTGTAATAGCGCGTTTCGAGACTGAAGTTGCCCTTTTTGGGCTCCAAAGACACAGGCTCTTCAGATGATTTGGTGCGTTAAGTAAAAAAAACCTCGTTTATTGAATGGGTGTCAACCAATGATCTCTAAAAACACTGGACCGAGCATCTTCCGTCTGAAAGTGTGGTCAGACTTTGGACGCCATTTCAGTCCCCATCACACAAAGCTTATAAACGATGTTACGCAAGATGGCAGACTTTACCGCGCTATTTTAACTGATGGGGGCCAGTACTCATGACTACACTTTTTTCGAAGTTGGAAACAATGGGAAGCTCCATCCAGTCTTTTTTAGAGATCAGTGGTGTCAACAGGCTAAAAGGGGATACTTTTTGGCCAAACCGTGAGCACACCCTCATAAAAATAGATAACCAAAAGTACCTTGCAAAACACTTCAGTAGCGAGCGCATCATAACAAAAAACAGAAATGACACGCAAATAACAGAATTCAAATCGTTAGGATTTCTTCTCATCGAGTCATTCGAGAAATCTTGTGTCTCAATAAAATAAACTGTTTTCCCAGTTACAACAGCAATAAATTATATACAACGTTTGATCTCGCCCCAGACCTTCAAATGGCAGCTAAGATGTACTTGTCTTTCAACACACTGCAAAAGAATCAGTTTGTGAGCGTAACTAGTAAAGGAAGATGAAATGAAGAGAAAATAAGTATAGCACAAGAGCGGGGGGAAACGTAACTCTTAACTATGACGATGGACAAGCAGGCGAAAGTGGGAAATCAGAAGTACGGAAGGCACTCTTTCTCCCTTTTCCAATTCTGTTTAATTACCTACATTCTGGAATTTAGAATACATAGAAGACGCTGCAAAGCATGAGAGTCCTAAACGGCATCATTGCACCCCTCTCCCTCTCTATGATTCCAGGAATCTCACGATAGCGTACAACAATAGCTGAGGTTATACAAGCCTGACTGTGGCAAATCGAAGTATTTCTCATTTGCTACTCGGATTCCCTCACACAAACGATATGCCAAAAGAGATGAAGTAGGGAGAACGATATCTAGGCTTATGATAATTGGGAGATGCCCGAGTTTGAGTGCATGGAGCATTTATACTATAAGAAAATCTCAGAAGAGCTTTCAATAATTACATTAACATATACGCTCTATCAAAAACTAACAGGATTTTTAGAACAAACTTTCATAAGGCGTTCAAAAGAAAAGACATTATAAGAAAATAAAAGAAAGGTGGCGAGATGAAGGAAGCAGATCTCGACAAAGCAGTACCGTAAATACGGTAATTCCGGTAAGATACCATTTAAAGGCATATGTAAGATATATAAGAGAGAAATCACTAGGCTATAAAGCATGGAGCTGAGGTTACAGTGTGTGAAAGCGAGTCTACATTAAAGTAGGAACAAATAAGCTGATCATCAAAGAAACAAAAAGGACACTCATCATATTTAAAAGCAGCTAAAAGTCACAAACCCAACAACAAACAAACAAACGAGACGTTAAGATGCACTCAAGTACAAGGTTGCGACAAACATATCACCCAACAGATGTTTCACCTGAATATCACTTGACAATTTCGATACAGGGTGGTGTTCAACATCCCGATTTTAGAAAAAGGTTACGCAATAGATAATAATCGGCAATGAAAATACTCCGATCCTAGTAGAATTTGAAGAGGTGAGTCAGTTACTTTAAACAATATAACCTCTGTTAAAAGTGGAGTCGTCTTCTGCAGAGAGAAACTTCTGGAATAATGAACCAATCGAGCGGCAAACCTTCGTATACACTTCCTAACACTATTTAACAGCAATTTGTGCCATGGTATTAGTACAGGCTTACTTAAAAAATAAAAATTGCGTCGTTCTTGTGTCAGTACTCGTCCAAATGTTGTTTCAGACAACACAATATAAAACTCTTGAATAAGCATAGGGACAATAAGCATAAAAACATGTTCTTTAAAACCGAAATCGGCAAGGCAAAGCTAGGCTTGGCAAGGTAGGAATCATATGCGATTTAACCAAATACGTAAATACGTAAATACGTGCCTAACAATTTTAATAGTTTTGTTCAACTGAATCGCCTTATCGTTTCTAACATCATCAGCCCATTATTCCAGAAATATTAACTCATTGTAAATGCGTACTTGTTTTGAAACATATGCTAGCGAATAAGAGCATGACTCATTGATACAGCGTAAGAAAAATATTAAAACAAAACTGGGGCTACTATGTCACAAAGATCGAAGTGGCTAACGGCAAAGGGATTTCTGCTTGAAACAAATTCCGATGGCAATGAATGTAGTACATCAAGGTAGATCATGAGGGGCATCATCCGATACAAATATTACAGCATTCCCAGCGAATTCTAGTTGGCACAGTCATCTGCTAAGACGGACCATCGATACTTGATTCGCTGTCAAGTTCATTGTCGCTAAAATTCCTCTGGACCCGTTTTCTGTGCATCAAAGCTCGTTCATACGCTTGTCGCACCGATTTTCGCATCGATATCTTTCGTCCTTCGATTAGTTTGACTTTGTCTAAGCCTGCGTCCACACCCAGCGGTTCCAGTTTACATCGTGTTAACCATTGCCTAGCGAAGTAACAGAATAACGAACTGGGAATTAGAAAATTATTTTACAACAATGATAATCCTCGTTATAACAGAATGATCTAAGGTGAGATCTACTTCACAATAATTAGGGACAATAATACAAAGGCATATAGACATACGTCCTAACAGTAGGCAAGATATAAAGCTAATACTTGCATTGCTCAACACAAGGTTACGAGTTTGTATGAGGGTGGGGGAATAGAAGATAATTGAAAGGATTCGAACCGGGGGCTCACGAAATCGCTGCACGTGCTCTAAGTTAAGCTTTGATCCTAATGATAGCTTGTCACCATATCAGATCCCGATTCTCCCTAATGGGCGTTGACATCCAGCTCCAAGCTATTTTGGTAACCAGGTTCTCTAAGCCATACGACTTGACTATAGCAGGGCTACCGTGTAGTCTATCAATTTGTCAAAAGCTCATTGAACGTTGCACAGCATAATCAAGAAGAGAGGATTTGAAACGATTAGCTTTTTTAAAAACATAGTAGATAAATAGTAAAAATATACCATCGACCGGATCCCGGTGATTGCATCTTCTCAATAGTTCTAGTATATATTTAGGACAATTTCAATCACCCTCCTCTTCTCGAAGTTACAAATACAAAAAAGGAAACTGTAAGATAGGACGGTCTTGATACAAACGAAAGACGATGTCTCCGATTACGTAACTTTTGCGAGGTTCAATATAGTGAGAGAACCTTCCCTACTCTGGTGGTACTTCCATGCATAACGTGGTATAGAGTGCAATGCATAATCACGATTCCTTTCCTCCAAAGTACATTTATTTCAATAATCCAAGAAAAGGTCTACCGGGAATTAGAAACGACTCGATTCTGCTGTATAACTGATGTACCTGTACTGAGAACTCAGTATAAACTTCAAACGAATGCCGCAATTCCGAAAATATCGAAAGGTGTGAAAGAATGGCTACTCAGGGGTAATTAAAATGCATCTCAAATAGCAAAAATAAACCTCGAGGGTGGGTTGCAAATGAAACAGTGCTATGACACGAGGGCCTCTTTCGTAGCATGACATCATGGCATCCGAAGGAGATCTAGGAACGGATGTTGATAAGGATAATGAGAGTTATAAGCCTTACTTGCTGTACAAACAACGTACCATGTCCGCCTTAAGTCGAAAAAGAGCACCAAGTAACGGTCTTCGTAATCGTCGTAATCATTTCTCATATTCAAAACTTCGATGGGTGGTACAGGTATGGGAACGCCGTGATGGAAGAAGCCACCTCGAGGCATCCCTGGGTCGACAATCTGAAAGAAAAGTTTGGATAACTGACATCAACCAACTCCACTGATATATAAATATAGAGAAACACTACAGATACAGCACGGAGATTTGGAACTCTGACTTTCCCATTTTTACGATCGTTCGGCAAATTTCGTCACACAAATATATTACACCTTTCACTCTGCCCTTACTGGGAAAACAAAAAATCCCATACTCAGTACACCGTGATGTTAAGGTTATGTTATCTGTCATGAAGCAACACTTGCACTCGTTGTATCATCTACCGCTGAACTCTCTGCAAAGTACTGTTAGGAGTCCGTCAAGCAGTCCAAACCTCAACTTGCATGGGCCATAGGCGCCAGAGCAAGTAAAAAGCGAAGTATCTTTTGCTAAACGAATTAAACGGTCTCGAGTGCAAAAAACTAATGTATTTTCATGTCTTCCTAATATGCAACAAAAATCTTCCTACGTTATTTGAACTCCAATGAAGAATCTCATTTCCAATATTCGTTTACGACAACTTTTGGACATTCCCTTCTTGTGCCACCACACAAATATGATAATTGCAGAATGAAAAACAGTAACGTTACTCCTTCCAATGTCACTTGTGGCATCACTATTGCACTGATGAAACAAGCACTGACACCTATGCACCCTCGACGGTGATGCCAAACCTATGAACATTCTCTAAAATAACTTAATATAAACTTGGCACTTGCTGCACTGCTGCGTTAAGACAGTGTGACTTAACCTCAATACCCTTTTAAATACTATGGGCAGCTACAGTTTAACCCTATCCTGTTACTTTGAGATTCTCAGGACTTGGGGGAATTGTAGGCCCGCGGCTACATCAATGCTGATAAATCTATGACAATTTATTGCTAGCCGACGGGCATGTTCACTTATCTGTTACGTACATAAAAATATGTATTATTTTGAAATGGGAGATGATGTCAATACAGAACAGCCGAAAGTTGAATAGTACCTAAATATCGTTCAAAACTATATAGTTGGAATAGCGCTTATCATCAAAAAGGTAATATGCTTTTACTATTTTCAAGTTAAAAAGATACAACAAACTATCTTTTACATGTGATTTACATGATTTGTCCATAACGAACAGTGTTTTAGTGCGCAAGCCTTTCGTGATGTTTGTTAGTGACTCTTTGTAGGGGTAGTTCTGACGTCATCTCTTGCGAATCTTTGAAACAGCCTTTTTGTTATTATTCCAGGCCTCCCACTCCAAATTTAACAATCCTTTTATGAATTTATGACATTTTTTCCTGAACTTTTAGGAGATGTTAGGACATCTTTCAGTGATTATTATGACATATTATGACACAATTTACGTTATTAATTGGTCATTTGAAATATTATCCTGACAAACGTGGTAAAACTATGCCATATTCTAGACATGCACAGCAGGGTCATATTTGGACCAAAATCACTTCCTGAAAGCAAATGGGCGCTCAAAATAAAAGGGCGCCAATTTTTTATGACGTTTTATGATATTATGATAGAGTGGGAGGCCTGTTATTCCTTACTACCTTGATGAATTTGATGGAAAATCAAAATATACAAAAAATTGGCGTCGTCGTTCACGAACCTCAATAACGATCTAGAGCTGCGAGAGTACTAGCGGCCCCCCCCCCCCCCGTCTGGATAGGGTTTAGGAAAATGTAATTTGTGTTCGTGTGGCAAAACTTCTTTGTCTAGCAATTGGTATGACGAGCATCGCAAGATTCCGACAGATTTTTCTGACGTATGTAAAGTGAATAAGCATTTGAAAATAAAAGGCGTGACACTTACCATGGCTGGGTAGGCAGGATATCCTCGACACTTTGCCCACACCAAGTTCATGGGATATAACATTTCCGGGTCCTGCTTGGGGTCGCGTAATGCCTTATTCGATACATCATCCGAACTTATCATGTAAATACCAGACTGCATGTCATCCATGTCAAGGCAGCTAAAATCATCTGAAAACGAATTAAGTTTTTTCAGCGGTTTACGGCCCCGCTTATGCCCGAAGCGTCGTCGGCCCGGTCCTTCCGAGTCCGAGTTCGCTGAGCTACTAGTGTAAGTTCGTTTCCTACCGAGCGGTTCGCTCTGGTTCGGTGGATAGCCATGGTAATACGGGCTATCAATACTTTCCACGGACTTTGGGTTCTCGATGACATCTTCTGAAGACGTCTCCGAAAACGTTTCTTGAAATCCATTATGGTTCTTGAATGCATTACCGTGACAATCGTTGTGATCGTCCTTCTCCATATCATGTCGATGGAAGTCGTCCATTGTACCGTGCATATACGAACGCGTTGAGTCGGCATTTAACCCGTGATTACCATCTTCATTATGATACGAATGTCTCTGGGATTCCTTTGGACTAAACAGTTCTGTTATCTTTCCAGGATCTAGGTACAGATGTCGGTCTAGATTGTTATTCGTAATTCCGTTAAAGTGCGGGATACGGTCCGGTGACTTCATCGTACTTCCTTCTTCCGATTCACTGGATACATTAAGGCCTACAGGTACTGGCATATGCGCAGTTCCATTGCTACGACAGAAACCCTTGTTAAAGAGAATACCACTCCGTCTACTGCGACCCGGTGAAGGGTTGGCAATTGCGTGATTGATTGGTGTTGGTGTCGAAGGAGGTGAAAACGACGAATTTTGTGGGCTAAGAACAGGTGGTTCCTCTAAAGCTTCCGGTTTGAATTTCTTTGTTTGGGTTTTTTCTGCATTTCCATCTTCACTCGACTGCGATACATTGCGCTTGCGGGCTGCCTGATTTTCGGCATTTGCTATGAGTTAAACAGAGCAGAAGATATCTGAATATCACGGTTTACAACAATTCCTGTGATGTTGCCCTTGGTGTAAAGCGACAGGAATACATGAATATAATTTGCAATCACTACAGCGATTAAGAGGGAGCATGCAAGACCTCTGCATCATTTTACAGCCGAGATGTTACAAATAAAGGATAATGCCTTTAAGATACTTATAAATGGTGTCCGGTCAAGAACATCCAACGAAAGTCCTCTTCAAAGGAAAATCAAAAACAGGCCATGTAAGAATATTAGCTACCGTATAGCACACCTCGCACTCGATGGCTCGATGTGGTCGCCAAAGATCTGCGATCCTGTGGAGTGCCTCTATCTCAAGCGGAGCAGCTCGCTGCCGATAGTCAGCACTGGCAAGCACTTGTGTTTCAAGTTGGCTCTACGCACCGCACGGTGCTTGAGTATTAGTGAGTGTACAGTGGATACAGTGCGACCTAAACTTTCTATTCGACCCTGACTGCAAGTAATTATAGTAGTATCACGCAGAGCATTCTACTTTTCAATGCTTACTGATAGTTTTCTCTTCCTTGGATTACAGATCTTTGCTGTGATACTAACTACCAATCAAATACTAACACACAAATTCTAGCCACTCCTTCAACCTTCTTAACCTATAAGAATCTTTCCTTGAAAATACATGTCCTCTGATTCTGTCTCTTTTATATGTACCTACAATAAATTATGTTGTACGATGATGGAGTTAGCGACTGAGGAGGAGTGACTACCGGAAAATACCCCTTTACAAATACTTCGGGTTTGTGTTTTCTGTTTATAGTTTTGCTACAATTTTGCGAATGAAAACTACATGCCGATGTTTCATATAGCCTTACACTAGCTGCTTCTCAGCATCTGAAACCGGAATACATCCACTCTACTACAACGTGGATATCGCGTGTACACACCTAGGACACCTCTCACAACTCCACAGTCACTCCAAAGTGTCTCGGACTTTTAAAAACATTATTATGGAAATACAACCAAGTTAGATCTGATTATCTCATTGGGCTTACCTGATGAATCATGCGATGAGAAACTCAGGCGGTCCTACATAGAAAAGAACATAAACAATGAGCGAGGTGAAAATCTTTATACAACATCAATCTGAGACGATAGGTCAGAAGGTAACAGCACCATAATGGATAAAAAAACTCATACAAAACTCAGAGTAAGAAGGCTCTTTCGGAAACTCAATGTGGCCAATTTAGAGGTAAACCAAACTTTAACGATACAAGTACTAAGAAAACGAGTAACGCGAAATAGATAAGGTTGACGAAATATGCTAATTTGAGTGCGAGTTAATCTTACCCTTTTCTTCATTTTCCGTTTGATTGCTCCAATTTCCCTGCGAAGAGCCTTCTGTCGACTGACCCTTGCCGCTAGAATGAATACAAATAAATGCTCTGTACGTTACACAAAAGATTACGAAGAAAAAGTGGTAACTATTATAAATCCACTGATAAACTCTGACACATAATAGGTACTGATGTTGTTACTTTATATGTCTGCGTTCGCCTCAACTCCTAATTTCTTGCAATCATTGGAATAGTGTGGTAAGTAGGAAAAAAGAAAATCCACTTCTTGCGGCAGAAATGTTAAAATATCGCTCAATACTTAGGAAACAGTAGTAACTAGGTAAAACTTTGAAAGTAGGTAACGTTGAGACTAAAAACCGTTTCAATAAAAAAGAATGACATAGCTCCCAACTAATTTTTTTCAAATAAGACGCTCATTAATCCACCTTCCTTGGTGTAGCAATTTGATGATGAAGAACACAATTATCACCTAATACATGAAAACTAATAACGGAATGTTGACAAACGTCAGGCTGACTATTTGTACATTGCACTTCAAGTTATTGCAAAATGCAGATATGTTGGTACTTATTACTGCAGTGACTAAACATTGTCTTCAAAGGTGACCTTGTCATCAAATCATCCTTCTAATAATTTTACATCAAAGTTTAGATTATGCAGCGTTGAAGTTATATCTATCTAAAGTGACACCAGCAACATCTGCTACCTATAGTAAACAATAGGAAAAACATTTACCTGAAGATTTTACTGTGGCAGTCAATTCGAGCTTCTCTTCCAGATCCTTCAACCGCTCCTCCAGCGTCATCTCGCGTGTTTCACTACCTACTACATCTGATGAATGAAGAAAACCCATAAAATAGCAAGGCATTAAAAAAGGCAATTTTTGAATACAAAACAAACGTCCAAGAACAATATTTCAAAGGTATGTGGAAAAATTGTTATGGCTGTAAAATCTACATAACATTAAAGGTATCTTGGTCACCTCTTCCTTAAAAAATTAAAAGGGAATATCTTAAACAACTTTTGCCTGCCCGAGAACTTAAATCCAGGGCTTTGGTGACAGTATCAGTTTTCACGTTAAACTATGAGACTGTTAACTCAAGTGATAAAATACAATTCACTACCTTTTTCCCTCGCCTCTTATAGCACTTCCAGTCATAGGAAAAACATCAAATATCCACTGTAGTTAGTCAACCTTCGCTAAAACATGCAGCTGCAAAAGCTCAATATACAAAGTAAGGTCATTGCAAAATAAGGTCTAAAGACAGAGCCCAGATCAAAGATTTGCTCCTTTTAAAAACTGAAAGTGATTTTCCAACAACATTCTTTGATTCTGCTTACCTTCATCATAGGCTCCTCCCTCATTAGCAACGACCTTCTCACCATGGAGTCCAGTTTCCGGATCAATCCCTGCCAACTGCATTTTCTTCCGGGCACCCTTTAAAATTGGTCGTCCGAGATTTCGCATGATGGCAGCGGCCTTGTAGTATATTGTATCCTTTTCATTGTATGACATACAGTTCGACAGCATCAGATGGAAATCACTTTCAAACTGTTCGAAGTTGAGGTACTCAAAGTTTTCGATTTTGCAGCGCATTGTGGAGAAGTCCATTGGATGCTCGATATGGTCCAAGTAGTCAGGTACCTACACGTTGATAAGTTGGAGTCATTGAAAATGGGCTTCATGGACGTTAGTAGTACACCATAATGCACTGAAAAAATGATCTGATTAACTTAGGCTGCTATTATTCAGAGCAACTGTGGAGAAGATGGAAAACAAGGACCTCCAGGATAACACTGAAAAAGTGTCGACCTATTTTCGAAGGAACGGGCTGAAACTGGCACGTTATGTATACTGAGATAAAGAACCGCCAGCACATCAACTGGTTCCTAGGGCCAATAAGCATGAAATAAATGCAAGACGCTTGCCAACAGAACTAAGTAAGTAAATTACCGGTCGCCTTCAAATGATGCAGTTAAAACATCCGTTTAATCGTCGGAGGCTATAGGTACCGCAATACATCTGAATGAATTAATCACTTACGTGCATAAATTATGACGTATCTATTTATCAGGTTTGTATACAAAAGACAGCATTCATGAAATCACATGGGCACTACGAAAATCAAAGATGACATTTAGACCAGGTACTGACACTGTAGTTCTAATTAACGGAAAGTAACACTAGTTGTACCTAACTATAAGCCAGGGTCGGCTAAACGGGGGGGTCGGCGGCATACCCCCTTTTCTGCTAAGTTTGATCTAATACATTATGCATGTAAAATAGTTATATCTTACCATTATTTGACACACCCATTTGTCCCCCCCAACCATTTCGCCGGCCCTGTAAGAGCCATCACCTGTCTTAACGTCCACGTACACGGAGTTGTGTTCAGATCGAGCAAACTATATTTCCGTAGAATAAACAGGACGGGTACTACTGTTCAAAGAAATGAATTCCGAAAGAGTTGCAGCAAATTCCCGGTATCATCGCTCAGAACATCATTCAGAAACTAGATGGTAGCAAGTGCATGAACATACACAGAAAGTGAAGAAGCAGTGTACCAATCTACAGAATTCCTTCCTAAAACTACCAATGATACAGGAGCACGTCTTTCAAGTAGAAATTTCCAAACGTAATTAAGTATATGTAAAAGTTCCAGATTTACAAGCATAAAATCACTAACAAATAAGAATAAGTAGTTGTTCTCCATTTTTAGCTTGCTCAGGCAAGTATTAAGATCCTTACCTCCTCAATGTTCACTGGTTCTGCAAAGATATCAGATGTATCCTTGCTCTGAAGATTATCGAGTGTTTTTCTTAGCAGAAAATTTAATGGCTGCATTTGCAAGTTTGTGATATGTTGTTGCACCTTGTACTTAAAAGAGAAAAAATATACATTAGTATGAAACAATAAATATACACATTTGTAAAACAATAAATGAAAACGATATGTAAATCTTAATTGTATGAATTAAATGTTCTAAAAAATTTAATTATTATCCCAACCCACAATTATGAAAACTGCATGTCTCTTATTGATCTGATCTATTATTAATAATATTTAAAATTTAAAACAATCTCAAATAGTGTTTGCTCTTACTTGACATCAGACAGGTACTACAGAGATTGTTTGAAATTTTGTAGCTTCCTTGCTCTCCATTAACTAGAGAAAAGGGGGGTGGTGCAGAAATGACTCAAGAGTTGGGTTTGAAGTTGAAAAACTTAATTATTGCAGCAAACCAATAATTTTGTGTGCTAAAAAGCATCTCTTATTTATAAGTATATTGAAATTACAGAGGGGCCATTTTAGTCTCAGATCAGGCAGCAATAGTGTTTTGATAATTTGTCAGAGAGAGGAACTGTGGATCAATGTACGATTATAAAGGCGCTGATCTTGGAACAATAAAAGCACTAAGACAGTGATAATACACCCCTTGGTAGCAGCTACAACTGACATTATTGATGTCAAACACCCACAATAAAGGGAAAAGCCAGTTGCAAATCTATCCTGGAAGTAAATTTTTTTTTCGATTCTGCCATCTACTTGGAAATATTGAATATGTGAACATGCTGATTAATTGCACATTCCAATATGGTGGCAAAGAAAATAACAAGTAATAAAAGAGAACATACAGAAAAGGAAACTGCACTTTAATGGTTCGTCTATAATAATAACTTCACACTGACAGGCTGTTAGTAACAATATTTCCAATGTTCCCACTATCAGTATCTTTGCCACAATATTACAGTCTTGAAAAATTCACTTTACAACTTATCTTGTGACAAGATAGCACATTTCAATAAATGACATCTCCTGGTTTCTTAAGCCCTCTCTGTCCTTGAGATTTCAACATGTCTGCCCTTGTTGTACCAGTTTTTGTTGTGTATTACTTAATCCTTCACCCAATAAAAGACAGGGTTGCCACTTATAGTTACTTTGAGAGAAGTAGAATTAAAAGTAAACAGAAAAATTGATGTAATTATGGGCCAAAAAAAGAAAGATGGTGATTGACATTAGACTTCAAAATCATAAGTAAAAGAAAAACAGCCTGAGAACAGACTTGGCAGTCCTAGGGAAGAAACTGTTAGCATAGAAATTTCTGTTTGTTATAGGAATACAGAAAAGTAAAGTTGACAACTGAATAGATTTTTTTTCATCAAATGTGGCTCATTCTGTTCAACTTATGCTATTAGATGATAGGGGCCATGTGTTATCTTGTGTCACAATAAACTGCTTAGAATACTGATCATTTTGATCAGAGGTAACTTTCATCAGATCTAATATCAGAAAATCACCTAACCATGAAACTTGCTAGATTCAAAAGAATCTGTGTAAGTCTTAGGAATATTCAAAGAGAAATAGTTTTCTGCTCTGTAGTAACATTTCACAATCTTTCACCACACCACTGAATCTCCTTGGTTACACTTCGGTAAATCCATGGTCATCTGATCATTAACTGAGCTGTCCAATAAATATATGGACTAGACATGATGACTGTTAACAATGACTTTGATTAACTGTTGCAAGAGGCACAGATACATGACCAATTATCAACATCTAATATGAGCATTAATGCTGGAGCCAGTCCTTCATTTTCTTAGGTGTTTGCCTTGACTTCTCAAAAAATAGTATTAACATACCCACAACTAGTACACATCTTATACAACATTATTTCTGGAATTCCCAATGAGTGAAAATTTTTTGACATTATCACCTACTTCAAAGTTCAAGTAAAATTCCCTTAATGAGGCAAACAAAGATGATTGAAGAGCCTGGGCCATGTCATGAGAGTCCTGAGGAATTTTGGAAAATGTCATCAAAAACCAAGTGGATACCTGCAATTACTATGTGGCCTTTTGAAAGGAAAAAGGTCCATATATCTGATACTATTTTTACAAAATGATATATGTAGAAAACATGGACTGTAACCATCACTATGCAAACTTAATCCAGAGAGTTAATGAACACTTCTTTCAGTATGATATCCAACACCACAGTTTATTAAAGTTTTAATTCTGAGACTTCTCCTTTTCACTATTTTCATGGAAGCTCTCCATAGTGAATACCCCCTACAAGGTGTTATATGCAGACAATCTAGTCCTCACTGGAGAACCAGCTGGTAAGTTTGATGAATCACTAAAGAACAGGAGATCCTTTTCGTATTTGATAACCATCATAAAAACAATCAATTTTCATCTCCATATAAGAATTACCGTACATTACAAAGTAAACTAGGCCTTACTATAAAGATTCAGTGATAAATGCAAACTAACAACTTCAGAAAGGAAAGGCATATATTGAATCTTAAGTGCAAACCCATCAATAACATTGTATAATGATTTTTAATCAGAGGTACCTGTTCTCGTTTCATTTTCTCCCTCTTCCTGATCAATTCCACTAAGAGCCGTGCTCTTTCAAGGTCATGACGTAGCTGTTGCCAATATTTCAATTGCTCTTTTAATGCCTTAGCTTGATCAGATGCTTCAAGCTGTCATAAAGATAAAGTAACAATTCAATACAAATAAACCAAACCGGTTAAGCATGATATCTACTAAAACAAATCAAACAGTGTCAACAAAACACTATTTTCTGGCTCTTAAGCCTTAAGTTAACGTTGAGTCAACAAAAGGGTATGGCATGGCACATTACACAACTTACTTATCATAGGTCAATAAACAAATGATTGTAATTTAAAATCTATTTCAAAATGTATCTGTATTCAAGTTCTACAGTGCTCAACATGCCTAGTAAGGGAGTATAACATGTTAAATGACATGAACATACAAATTGTTTCCCCTTGGTATCATAAGAACCCTCACTAAAATAATAGGCCCAACATAAATTAGGAAAACTCTTATGGATTGCTACACATAATTCTGGGGCATCTCAATATGATACTGCTTGGAAACAAAATACCTACTATACCTTACCTCTTCCTTATGGTTCCTGCTAACACCATTAGATGTTGCTTGTAGTCGTCTTAATAGTGGAACACCATTTCGTGATTGTCTCTTCAGCATCCAGTAACTTTGTAACAT
>JAAAKL020008632.1:0-15759 GCA_010016065.2 Carybdea cf. marsupialis auct. non (Linnaeus, 1758)
GAGGTTTCACCATAGGTGATGTTGTGAACTGCCCATGCACCTAACAGCGTATAGATCATCACACTGATGACATTTTTTTGGTTGTATTATACAAGACAGTCATTCGTCCTTATTCTCACACCTTATGCTTATAGTGTAGCGATGGCACACTGCCTTACTATGTCCATTTGGTAAAGGCAGAGGTAGACGTTGTGACGTAGTTGACTCCTCATGATATAATGCTAGGCAAGATTAAACAAGGTCCACCACCCCCCACCCCTATGCAATCGTCCACAAACAATATTTCTCTATCCGCAGGAATATTAACTTCCTGGTGGTATCTTCCATTTTCTAACCACCAAAATAAACGTCGGTTCAAGAACACGTCCAATTAGTGTCAGGTAGCATTGTACAAAATCATGCGGCAATTCTAACGTCTTTATGGATTATCCACTTTCAAGACCAAATGATATCTTTTTTTTATTTCGTTTATGATGAACATTTTGATTTTTTCACTCTCTGGTAGAACACCCTCAGTGAATATAAAAAGAAGCAGCAGCAACAACAACAATTACAGCAACAAAAACAACAGCAGCTTCAGCAGCAACAACAGCAACAGCTGCAACAACAACAGCAGCAGCAACAACAACAGCAACTTCAGCAACAGCAGCAACAACTTCAGCAGCAACTTCAACAGCAACAACAGCAATTACAACAGCAATCACAACAACAGTCAGTGCAGCAACAACCCCCGCAGCAGCAGCCATTATACGTGGCGGTGAGTAACTTAATGCTAAAGGAAAACATAGCCTTGCTAGCCACATGTTAGGCTTATAGCATAAGTTCTTCTTGGTTTTTATCACCGCACTACTAGAACGGGACAAGGGTTTCTAAACTGAAAAGTTACGTCTAGCATTCGCAAATCACGTTTTAGTTTGCTTACCGTCAAGAAGTGAAAATCTTGATCCCCTTTATCATACATTATTCACGAAAGTTTTCTACCTTCACTCTAGACGATTGCTGTGACCAGTGTCCGGCGAAAATTTTTACGAAATGAATCCTATATGTTATAATGTAAACAAATGACACACAAAGACGGGGATGGTGCAACACCGAACAATACTGATGGTATTTGAAGAATGCCTAACCCATAAACAGAAATAAATTTTACACAAAGTACAAGAGAGTCTACCAACTTTGTCAAAGCAATTTTGTGTCCAAAGAAATATGGGACAGCGAGGATATCTATATTATAAAGCGGATGAAGTTGCTTTACCGGCTTAAAATGTTGACTCTTTAAATTGTTGGAAACATTTTGAAATACTTGAACGTGTCCTGTATCTGTATAGTCCATTTTAATCTGCAATATAGCACTGTTTCTGCAATCTTATACTACTTTTGTATGTTTTTTTAAAAATTTGATCCTAAGGAGGGCACTTTTTAACTACCCTTATGAGATATTAAATCCCTTTCAAAATGTGCAGATTGTATAAGACAAAAAAATGGAAACCACTTTCAAATTTTGGTGATGTTGAAACACTTTCGTGATTTAATGAAGCTGTTAGGGAGATTGAAGACAGCAATTATGTAACATTCAAGACACACTTGATAACTGTACGTTGAAACCAACTACTGTTGTCAACTGCAAGTGAGGTTCCAAAGTCAAACGCTGTTATACCAAGTATTTGATGTTAGATGGGGCCCTGGTGATGCCATTCAAAAGAGAACCAAAAATGAGAAGAGTAGAAAGCTTTCAGGTTGTGGCATAAACTCGTCAAAATCCTTTTAGCTGCATGCAGCACGGTCTTCATATGCACACGATAATGTATGCAGAGCCGAATAAGCTCTAAGAGTATTTTCATAGATTTTCATGGTTCGCATAAAGGAACTCTCCGTAACTCAACGATTTTACATCAACTTCCCTTTGACTGTTACATTATTGCGGTCTGATGGGTCTGGGGCTATGTAGTTGTGACGTTGATACAGAGGATTGTGTGATATTTAGTTTTTCCATCGTTCTCAAATAATACTATGTTGGTGTTTTAGCAACAAAGGAGGGGGGTTGGAACTGTCAGAACTTTTCAAATTTTGGGGACGCTGGTAATCAATGCCACCTTTTATGTAATATCACTGTTTTATTGTTAGGCACAACAGCAACAATTGCAGCAGCAATTTCAGTCGCAAGGGGTTTCAGCAGTAAACCAAGTGAGTACTGACGAGTGCGAGACTGATTTTGTTTAATGATCCTTTCTCATTTCAAAAATATTGTTAGTAAATGTGTGATAATGACTAAGTTTCATTGTTTACTATAAGTTGCGTGCAAGTTAGTCCTCAAGTATTACTAACGTATATACACTTTCAATTATTGGTTTACAGAATATGAAAATCACAGATCAGGTTAACTCATAGCTATACCCACATGAGCTCTTTGGGGCATCTTCATAAAGTCGTATTTAGAGTGCTTGTGTTAAATCAAATTTCATCCAAATGATACCGCGGCGTCCACAATTCTCATGCTTGTGTCCTTTTCTCATTTCTTTGTTTCGTTCTCCATTCTATGATTCGTTCCTCCTTTAGTTGTTTATTTCTCATTTCTTGGTCTCATTTCGCATTTCTTTGTTTCGTTCTCCATTCTATGATTCGTTCCTCCTTTAGTTGTTTATTTCTCATTTCTTGGTTTTACTCCATATTTTTGTAGTTTTCGTCTACTCCGTTGCATGGTAATACGGTCAGTCTACAGCCAGGGAATGTAGCATTGCAGAGTGCAGCAGTAAGCTTGCAGCCTAATAATGCAACACCCGGGACACAAATGCAAACCCAAAGCTTAGGTGTAAGTAGAAATGTTCAATCGATTTTCATATTTGACCACTTTTGTCACCTCCAAAAAAGAGAGTGGCCCACACTTTTTACTTCTCGTTACTAAGTTAACACCCACCTGCCATTTGTAGTATCCTCTACGTTTCCCATGCTCAGCGATGTTCTGCGTACACAAGTAATTTACTGGGCACAGGGCGCTGGTGTACAGTGTGACATTCTTGTATTAGCAAGAGACCGTACCTTCACTGATGTAGACGATTTTCCCTTAACCCCCACATGATATCATGTGATAAACCATATATACGTCATGTGTAAGAAATGTCTCCTAAGATGTGGAAACATATTTCATGATGCGTAATGAGGGCAAACAATATGCGTAACTAAATGCAGTGATTCTTGCTGCTGTACGAGATAAGTGAACAGAGGCATACAAAACTGAAGCGATGTTTACTTTGAAGATACGGAGTTTCAGAATGAACCCAAATTAGAATAATATTCATTCCGTGGCATTGAAGTGTTATTGGGCAGGGTGTATTTCTATTAGAAGAGCCAAGAGCACTGATCCAGACTTGTAGATTGGTCATATAAAGATTGAAAGGTGGATTAAGGATGGATATCATTATCACCCAAGTAATTTTGTTTAACACATGGTATTTGTATGATGGAGGGCCTCCCCAATTTTAGGAGTGTTTTACCTTGCCTAGCGTTAATAGCAATCCCGAAGTGTGTGTTGTTTGAGATCGGGCCATTCTCTTTAATACACGACGTAATGGAGAAGCACACGCACGGATATTTGGCATCCCATAAGGGTGTTCTTTTTAACTATGTCAAGGGTAACAGATTTTAATTTTCACAAAATCAGTTCTATCCAACCAAAGTAAGCAGAGAGGTACAGTTGTAGTTCTTTTATTTTTTAAATTCTGTTCAAGTTATGCTTTCACTGACAAATCAACATGACCTCTCTATCTTTGGAGTGTGGTATCGAAGTCACTAGACATTTCTATCTATAATTATTTTGTTTTGTTCACAGGGAATGACAACTGCTGTGCCCAACATTCCAGTCCAGACCCCTATGCAATCACAGCAGCAAGCAATACCGAACTCAATGGTATCATCACAGTTGCTATTAAGAAGACAACAGTTACAAGTCAGTCCCTTCTCATTAGTTTCTTACCGTGTTGCTAAGTGTCACGTAGTGTTCTTAAGTGGTAGGGCTTAATGAGAAGTGAGCTGTTCTTGTGAGAAGAGCGCGATATTTACTTTGTCTGAGTGTCAGCAAGGAGAGCGGGGGGAAGGAGAACCACAGATCAGTAGAATGACCTCTGTGCCCCCTGTAGCTACGTTCTTAGTTGTATTTCACTTCCATCTAGACTAATGAAACTTCTAAACATGGAGGTAGCACTCGGAACGAGTCGGGTTTGCAATGACATGTTCTCTTGCCTGATTCTTCATTTTATTACGTCGCTTTAAGTTTAGGAGGCGCATGTGTGTAATCCTTTAAATTGTAGTTCAGTACCTGATGGTATAAAAGGGATAGAATTTTGACGTCCATTTTCCGTATTTGCTAAAATCTAGCCAACCTCGCAATACAAGGCCCCAGATATACATTAGGCAAAATTTGGGAAATGCCATGCATCAGCATGAAAACTATGAACAGAGTAACCCGTAGAGTCGATTGAGGGTTGCCCCACACAGCCAATTCTACTCCCTATCCCTACGTTTGCTTTCATGTCATTACTTTAAAGTAATTTAACATCTTTGAAATTGAGCGTCAATTAGACACTGCACGCATTATTTTTAAATCCCTCTTCATGTCTATCGTCATTCTCTATAGTCTATACGGTTCTATTCCGAATCAACCGATCTTAAACACATCTTGGGTTTCCCAATAACTTCTTTGCGTTTTTGTATTTATTTTCACGAAAGCCTGTGTTGTCACATTATAAAGCAACAAAGATTCTCGCCCTGAATCCACCAGTCTGTGAAAAAACACCTACATCCAAAACTCTCAGTAGCTTGATCCTCCACCATCCCTAGCTCCACTTCCCTTGTTCCTTCTTGTTTCTTTTCCTTCGAACTCCGTGCTTCTTGCTTATGTTTTAACAATTTCTGTTTTGCAGCAGCTACAACAGAGCCAAAACCCACAAGCAGTCGGCCAATTCCGACAAATTCGTCAACTTCCTGGTCAGCAGCAGATCACAATGGCACAACAACAGACACTGCCACAGACAGCCCAGACAGTACAGCCACAGATTCCTCGTCAGCAGTGGCAGCAGCAGCAGCAACAACTCAGACAACATTTATTGTTACAGCAACAGCAGCAACAACAACAACAGCAACAACAGCAACGTCAAGCAGCTGCTGTCGCTGCACTAGCAAACGTTACTGCTGCACAGCAGCAACAACAGATGGCGCAGGCGCAAATGAACTACATTCAAGAGGATAACAATTTTTTAGATTTTATGTAGTAAATGCTAATTTGAATGTTGACCCTTTATTAGAATTCCCAATGCAGATGTTTATTGGTATTTTAAGGTTATTGGGATTTGTATTTGTAGGTTTTGCGTTCGCATTCGTGTATTTTATATACTTGTCACTATATAGTACGAAGTCTTACTTGAAAATGTTACGAAGCTGTATGTCTCGGGGAAGAGGAGTCAATTACAATTTTTTTACCAATTAAGATGTATGTGAGATGTTATATTAGAAGACCCGAAACGCAGACATCGTTTATTAGTAGGGTGCCAGAAGCCATTGATGTAGGAAGTGGGACAGTCATTGAAATGCACACTGTAGCGTTCAGTGAGTATCAACTCAAATATGATCTGATGGTATCATTTGTAGACATGTAATTTTTTTGAGTTTCATGCAACCATTATGACAGTAGCTTAACATATCGTTTACATTTTCATTCAATAGGTAATAATTAAACTATTCTGCCAGAAATAATTAAGTATTCAGGGGTCAGGATTGGACAACACCAAGCATCAATTTTTTAAAAACTTTTCTAGCCAGGTCACCACTTATCCTTCTTACGTATTCCGCGATAGATCTTTATGATCTTTTGCTAGTATTATTTGTAAGCATGTGGCCTCGTTGAAAAAGATCAGCAGATAATGTTGTTGGTGAACTTGTGACATTTTAGTAAGCATGTAAAATACGTGACGTTCAGATATAGGAAATTATATGTAATTGAATCAAAGAGGAGAGTAGATCCTCTTTGGCTAGATATAGTACCTAAAATTTCAAACTATAATTTTTTACCATTACTTTAAAATTCTCATAGCCAACCTTTTCATATCCTGATATATTGTTTTTGAATGTCCATCTGTCACAATATAGTATTACTTAACCGCCAAGTAACATTAGTCACCAATACGAGACTGAAGGTTTTCAAGGGAAACAATTGGAGGGTCGAAGCCTCGTATTGTGGATTGTACTGCTTTTAAACAGTCCATTTTGATTCCATTCGAAAGTCGTTCTTAAGGTGACAAAGTCATGCGTCGTTGACAGTACTTAACTTTTCGAGTCCGTGTTTGAACTTTGTACATTGATGGCGAATACGAGAGATTTCGGGCTTTACCATGTAGGACAGTAAAGTTGTGATGATATTTACGATATTTTACGCATATGTGATTGAGTCGTTATTTCGGCCATTTTCTTGATACTGCGGAGACTAATCTTCGGGCATTGGAAAGATAAGAAATATCTCGGGTTAGCCAACTTTGCAAAGTAAAATTAATGAGACACTTCATGGTTAGTGTATTTGGGCAATATTGTAGATTTGAAGTGTACCGTACCTAATTGTAGGAGGTGGGTCAAGTGAGGAAGAGGTGTGGATAATACATTTCTTAAAATTGATTGATATGATAAAATGGTTTTCCGGGAATTCTAGTATTTATACTGTAAAATGGAAGAAAAATTGTTAATAAAACGGGGAGTTAGTACAGTATATATGTTTTTAACTTCAGCGTTCACCTTCACGTTTTTACTGTATGATTCCTTGCAGAATGTTGTGGCCTTCTTGGAAGCAAAGTGCTTACTATATAAAACAGTCTTTATAATAGGTAATTATCCAATTGCTTTCTTAAAAAGGTTATATGGAGAAAGTTGGCCTTTCCATAATTTCCTTAGCTTTTAGGGTCAATAACAATTCCCTGTAATTAAGCAGAGACGAACAGTGTACGATAGAGGTAACCGTATTTATAAGCAGCTTTGAAAGCAGTATCCAATCAGTTATATGAATTTGCAGATACGGCGCTACGGCTTACGATCCGTGTACGCGCTAGTGGTAGCCAAGTTGTCAATGTTTTAGTAACGAATGTAGCCAGTAGAATGGCCGGCTAGTAGTACTTCCGGTTTTGGTAATAGTAATCTTTTGCGAAGGATTAACTAATAGCGAACGCAGGTATCGGACATTTAGGGTATTGATATTAGCAATTTGTACTGATAACGAGGGCGACACCAGCCCCAATACCCAACCCAACTGTTATCAGAGTACTATTCACAAGTGTGCAAAATCGAGGTAGCTATTGAATGTTCTCATATATTTACGTCACAACTGCCTACCCATGTCTCTCAAAGGTGGGTACGAAAAGTCGTAAAGTCACTATTAGCTGTTTCTTCGTTTGCATGCACTATGTTGAAAGGATGAGATGAGTCTATGACCAGCACCAAACACCGCTGATTTCTCCTTATTGATAGGTAGATAACCGTTTAACTCTGTTAAACCTATAGTCGCCAGTTTCTATCGGATGGTCTATTTCTCTTTCCACGAGTTTTATGCGATTTTTGTTGGACGCTTTACACGCGTAGTATAAACGTGTTGAAATGTCTCTCGCTTCTTTTCGCTGTGGGTATTTAGTGAATGCAAAGCAACTTCTGATGCAGACGAAAGCAATAACAAACGTTAACCGTATAAAACCGAAAGAACATATCTCGTCTTTTTGAGAAACAACGCTACCTGGCTCGAGTAAACAGACTAAATTTAACATAGGATGGGGGCGGAAGGGGTTCTGAGTATTGTAAGGAGAGGTGCAGGTTTCTACGAAACCAAACCCTTGCAAATTCATATGGCGGGGTCATCGACGACGTACGGTACTTTACAAAGAAGAATGAACAGTGATACTCCTCAGTAGCAACTTACGTAGAGACATAAACAAGGAGCTTGCATTTGATGATTGCTAGGATCGTGATTACAATGATTTGAAACGGCCATAAATTGTGTTAAGCTTTAAAAAAACCTTTTTTAGTGAGATCAGTCTCGATGAAACCAGATTCAAGTGCACTGGAATGGTGCGTTATGCCTTTAAAAGAACCGGGGAAGAGGTATTCGTCAACGCAACCTACATTGGCATTAGGAGAAGCCCATAAATAATCTTGTTAAAGATAAGAAGTTTTGCTGGTGAAATGTTTGCGGAATAAGTGTTTAAGATGGGCCATCTGTAATAGCATTTGTTTGAACAGATGCTTCTCCGAATGTAAGATTTGAACTTCGGCGGGAAGAAACAGATGACTTGATAATACGATGTGCGCAATCATGGTACACCGGCCATTTGTCGTTACTTTGCCATGCATGTTTTTGTGCAGTGACCTACTATAACAATGTATACAGAAGTTGCTTTTGTTCATTCGGTTCAATGCCTTCAGAACTTACCAGCAACACCGAAAATTTCCGAAAGGTTATCTTCTCCGTTGATTGCAGATAGAACCTTCACATGCTGACGGCTCCATTAACTGTGAAATTATGATGGGTTTGTAGGCATTAATTATACTTAGTGGGGGCTGCAAAAAAACTTGTTGACCTCCTTTTGACGCTATAGTACTCGACATAGCAGTCTGCTGACATTGTTGGGCTGGGTTACTGTTCGGTACTTAAAGAGGCAAGGCTTACCACGATACTGAAAATCGCTTTGTAATGTATGCGGAAATCTTCGTACAGATCGATATGTATGTCTGAAATGTATATCATTAGATTTCACACACTTTCTACTGGCTGGTTTTGTGTTGTCGCTCCAAACGTTTTTGGTATAGCATCGTTTTTCTGTAAAAGTTCACTTTACCACTTTAAACCATAGCAGCTTCCTCTGTTTTGCTAGGCCTGGATGTAATATCTGCATTTTTATGCAGTTAAATTACTGTCTTTTAAGTTAATAGCCTTTGTCCCTGCTTAACATATTCATATATGTTTTCATCTAAATGAAGCTTCAATTTTCTTGACGCATTATGAGGAAAAAAGAAGGAATGTAGACCGGAGAACGCTATGGCGTAAATTAATCATGGTGCATTCACTTCTTTGGTTGAAACATTGTATACGTTAATAAACGCTTAAACCATCTGGTTACACCAGAGCACCAGGTAGCCTTCCGCGACAGTCAGGAAAAGGCACTAGCTTACAGCATCCGCTGAAGTGTGCGTATTTAGTCACATCGCCAGACTGCTATCATTAGTTGTCAAAAGTCCCTGCAACACGGTGACTAGACAGCACAAAAAAATAAGTGACCCAAAAATACAGGGCGCGCCAACACACATCAGGACAAAGTTTTATAATAGGAAGCCAAGTGTTGCGCGATAATCTGAGTGAAACTACAACCACTTAACTACCTTTCGGTTCTTTCTACGCAAAAAGTCGTTCAATTCCTCGCGTGTAAAGTTAGTATTCGTTTTGACTAGAAACAATGCACTCATAATTTCAACTTTCACGCGCGTTTTTGACTCAGACACTCTCAAATCCGGCAGTTACTGCAGTATCTCATATCGCCAGAAAGTGCAACCAACTTTCAGAAACGCCCTTTCGTGGAGATAGCCTCTTCTTTGTTGCTACACCAAAAATACCAAACTTGGTGCTTTCTGATACGGCCTTATAATAAAAAAAACCAGGCCATTTCAGCGTCCTGGTACGTTTTTTATAACTTCTGACAGACATTTCAAATCCAGGACGATCCTGTTTGATGCAGGACTATTTGTCACCATATCACACAAACACAGGTTGTACACACCCTATTAAATGTATCAGTTTCGGCGCTCCAAAGCTAGAAACGTTTTCAACTGAAATCTCGAGGTTGCTGCGCTATGAGACAGTGTCGTATGTGACGAGCATTGAAACCGACATCACGACAAGTGCTCTTTGTGCGAACATCAATTAAATTGTGCATGCTCTGTGGTAGTTTGAAAACGAGTTTCTTATGACTGATTATGTTTAACCAATGTAAAGACTCGTTCTCATGTGCTTTTCATTCTTCTCATCAGGTCCGGTGAGATAAGATTATGCATGCGTGATGCCACTTGCATATGATTTAGTGAGTCTAGCTTCTAACGATATCAAAGGGCGGTCAAGTACTATCTTCCCGAAATCGCTTGTACGTATTAACGGGCAACTACAGACGTGGATTGATGGAGCATAGCAAATTCGTGAAATTCCGGAACTGCCTTACCCTGGCTCCTTTTTATACAATAAATAGCTGAAAGTACCTAGCGTTGCCTGGGACGCTTAGGCTAGCAGATATTGTTGTCTGTATTTGTAGGAATACTGTGATGGCACAAGACAATATACAGACATTGCTGTACTCTTTCTCTCGCAGACAGTCAATTAACTTGAGCGGCAAATGAAAATGCTGAGGCTGCTTGAGGCCAATGCTTTATCTCGCTTATTAGAAGTCGTAGGTCACTTCTGAGATCACCCTATTTGGCGCGGGGGGGGGGGGGGGGTGGTGGCTGAAGTAAACTTTCTTGATTGGAGCCTTCTGTCCTACTTCAAATGCACTTCTTACCCCATTAACAAAAAATGTTACGAATAGCATATACTCGTTATCAAAAGAAACACAGATTACTAAACAACTACTTCACAGATCTACGGTGGTATACCAAACATTCTGACCTTTCCCGTAACCCCCCTTTCCAGCTGTATAAATTAAAGACAATATATTTAACCCACAAAAAAACAAGTAAGGGAACCTTGACTCCTGGGCATCGAAACTATGTCAAATGCATCACTTGACACCTAGTTTCATTAGGGAGGCGAAGCGCTAGCGCAAATGAAGCATGCTAAAAGTCCATCAACGATCCCACTAATGCTCGAGGCTACAAACACTACAAAGTACACAATTCTTTCCCTTTTTATAGCAGTCAATTCGCTGGTTTACTTTTCATCGTCGATGCAATACAAATCAACAATTAAAATGGTTTTATCTCAAATCAGTTCGGTTAACTACTGGTATCCGTTTCAATTTCATGGTTTATGTCAACCCAAGTGAGTTTAGAGAATTCTCAAAAACATTCACAATCAGCTCAATATTATGAGGACATGTCTCTCGCGCAATACGCACGACATCGGATCCCCGAGCTGTTTATTTCTAGTTCCCATTAACAAATAGCATTTTAATTTTGATGCTATTAGAGCCACGCCCTGTACATAAAGGATCAAACTCTCATCAAAAGCCGATCCCGTGGGACTTAGGCAGTGTTGTGTTTAATTGGCTTCTAAGAATATTTATAGTATGAATCTATTTGCCTACACGCAGGGTGCTAACTTCAGCCATTACATTAACAGCTCCTTACTTCAAACTTACTAGGTTTGTTTCGTTGCGTTGCAAAAGACTTACTGATTCCCCCAAAACTTCGCTAATCGTTCAAAATCAAGTCACCTGCAGTACTACTGCTGCTGCTGCTATAAAGCAAGTATACAGTGAAAAGATGTCCTTGCGAATCGGCTCATGACAGATCTTCGCCATTCGATATCTACATACAAACGCATCGTACTTCCTGGAAATAAAATAGTTGCTTATCACCAGCTGCGCTTACACCGACAGGGGCTGACTGGATGCTCCACGACCCTGATACATAGGGGGTATGCTGCACCCGTCAATTGTTCACTACCCCGGCAAGTCCTGTGAACTTCAGTCCACGTATAGACTGAGATATAGCAATAGCCAGAACACAGTTCTTATCATGTTCGCCTATCCAGTGCGCAGTCTATGAGCGCCGCTTGATTAACCTCGGCGGCATGGTAACCAAGTTATGACAAAGTTAACGTAACATTTAAAAATAGTCCTACGTGTAAATATATAAAAGCTATAACAGCTGTATTAACTTCACGACGTATCGGGGTTTGGTTGAGTTCCGTTTAAATTACAGCGGCAGACAGGACAGGAGTCGTGCTGTGAAAGAAAAATAAACGCCAATTACTTTTTCAGCATGAAGAGTCCCATAGTGGTAAACAAAACTAGATTTGCTAATGGCCGACATCTATAATTCAGGTGAAAGTAATGGCGAAAGCACACTATATATCCATCCCAATTCATCACAAGTATAATACCGAACATGAAAAGTGGCATACAATTACTTGATCCCACCTCACTTTGGGGGACTATTAAACTATCTAGAAAAGCTCGTTTTCAGTCCTGGTGACTGGCAGCTGACGTGATAAGAGAAAAAGTGGCCACCGCCTCGTATTGAAAAATAAGGGAAGTTCTTCGCATGCCTTGACGCGTGAACTTATTAGCGAGGCAGCGGAACGGTTTTACTGGAAACTTCTGGCTTTTCAATATAGGCCCTACTCCATATCAGGGGCCTGCAATAAAGAGACTGCCTATTTTTATACAAATAGGTAAAACAATGTGCATGCACGTACGCGTTGAGGCAAAACTATGCCATAAGAGAGTAAGTTTGAGGGCTTGCAAAATGTACGATAACTGTACAAACATCTAACATAACATTCAGCTAGAAAAAAAATCCCTTCATGATTAAATCAAACATGCAAAGTTCATGTCATTAAAAGATATTGCTTGCTTTTTTCACCTTGCTTAAAATGCGACAATAAATAGTAAATAAACGGGAGGGAAAAAAATGGAAACTTAAGCATACCATTTCTAACCAGGGGGTAACGCAGTCAGAATGGAAAAAATGTTTACAAGGTAATTCGCGGGCTTCTTCGTCCACCGCATATGCTTCTTTACACACTGCGCATTCCAGAGAATCGTCTGTAGCATAGAGAAAGAAACATAAGCACGTAAAAATTGTAACGAATAACTGAGCTAAAAGAGCAGATGGATCACAAATAACTGCTGCTTATGGTTTTGGCATTACGTATAACAGGTAGGAGTGGTTCTTCAAGAGTATTTCAGTTTGTTAGTGTCCCATAAATGTTCATAAGGAGTATTTAAAAAATCGTAAATATCAACAGGGAAAAGTAAACGTCGGAGTGGTACATTTTAAGCATGAAACCACGGCCATTATCATCTCACATTTCCAGGAAACCTTCCTCAATGTGCCTGAAATAACGCCTTTGCTTTTGAATTCTAAAAGTTGCACGGCTAACTGATAGGATTTTAGTGACGGACGGAAAACGGTAGCTCAAAGTTTATTTGGGTTTTTTCTATGACCAAATGCTCGTATGTAGCACTGTAACTTTTTGCACACAACTTCATGAAATTGTTCCTAAATAAAATCGTAAAAATATGGCCTTTTCATGTACTTCCAGCAGCATCACATTCTGTTCACTAGAAATGAGCGGATTTTGTAGCGGAATTATTTTCAGCACAACCGATGTGCATAAATTCCTTTCTTTTGCTTTTAACTGTCGAAGACAAATATTTTCTTTCATTTGCACCCACATCGATGACTATACACGTCATTGAGATTGCATAAAAAATGAATTTACGGAGGGCAATTTTTCTTCCGTCCCACAAAACCCCCCGTAGTATGACGTCAAACATGCGTTCGAATGACTTGTTCGAACTCCAAGTCGCCAATTCGATTCACATCATATCAGAGAATGCATTTTCGCTCCGTCTGTATCTGTATTTGCGTGCTATCTGTCGCTCAGATGTTTACAGTCCTTGTGCTACTGTTGTATGCTTCCGAGCATACTTACAACAGGGAAGAACATCTGACTGTTGGAATACGTTCTATCGTTTTCCTCCTTCTGCTGCTGTTTACACACAAGCAACTATGCATACTGAACAGATGTTGATTAACGTACTTCTTGTATAAGAAGAATTTCATGAGCATTCCTTAATCTTGCATCTTTTACGATTCTATATTTAAGTAGCAACTTGTTTGTGGTAAAGATTGCATGGTTTTCCTATTATCTAACTCAAACGTTCAATATTGTTTCCCTCTAAAGCACAATAAATACAGGCTGTAGATTTCTTATCTGAACTTTTGTTACTTGACTTATACTACAATGTTATAATTATCATTATAATTTACAATGTTATATCCACATTATTTAAATCATAGGTCATCTAAGGAAAGGAAAATACTTTTTATTAAAGGGAAACGATGATAACTGTACCGCAACACTGCAAAAGCATTTTCCTCAACCGAAGCGTCGACAAAGAGAATGTGGACAACGCTAAATAATCCAGCAGAATACCAGAAGAATAACGAGAACGAAAGATTGCGAAGATGGAGTTCTAAGGGGCGTAGAGTGGAAGTTCCTTTGTTAAGAACGATAGATATTTCTGACAACGAAAAATACGTGAATATTTGCAAATGGCACGAAAAAATGTTGTATCGCACTTTCATTAAGTACAGAGATTCACAGACACCATACTTTAATGTATCACAAAGTTTAAAATATGAGCTTGTTTAGATAGTACTTGTTGAAGTGCTCTAAAATTTCATTACTCAAATTCTTATCGACTCTCTCCAAAAAGAAAATGTTTTCCTCCTTTTTGAAGTGGCATACACCTTCTTCAAAATAATAGAGGCAGTGTTTTGTAACTACCTAAATAATCTTCCAAAAACATGGTCTTAACCAAGGATAAACTGTAATAGTGGCAGTGCCGTAAACACTGGGGGTCCATAGCCCCTCCAAAAATTTCGTCAAAGGTGATCAAAAATGTTAACAGAATTTGTCTTTTCCAGGCAAAATCCGTGGAATACTGAAATCCTTTGGGTGGAAATCGGTTTAGAATCTCCAATAAATATTTGGTGGTTACGGCACTAAGTGGTACGCAATCATCCTTTTTATCTAACAATTTTCCCGTCCGACATTAAAATACTACAGATAAAAAACTGATCAGAATATTCTCAACTACAACGTAATTGCCTGTGCCCTATTAACTATAGAACACCTAATTGAATGTTGCGTGCAGATGCCGATTTGAGTAAGTGGAGTTAGAGCTGCTTAGTCATTTCTTAACCCTACAGTGGGGACGTATTCGGAGGAGGGTGTACCTACTCAGAGTAGTGCTACAACACTCAAGAGCCACCTGTCAAGGCCATTTGCTCGACATTTCAAGTAAACCAAAAGGAAGGGCAGACGCAGCTGACAAGTGAATAGCGCTGATAAGAACTGAGAGTACAAAAATTGCAGTTTCAAAATGAAATTCAAATGGGGGCAAAATGGCACAAGTTAGATGCATGGCTCAATTATCAATTACGTACAATCAACCAAGTAATGACAAGATCCGCTAACAACAAAGCAAATATACAGAAAAAGATGGTACTTTGCTTTCTAGTTTTCCAAAGTTGACATCCGTCTGTCACATGTTTCCACATCCCTTTCCGCCCAATTTGGGACGATCCCCAGTCCTTTGGGCAGCAATTGATTATGACAAATACCCCACGAGTGGCAAAATAACAATCACTTCACATCGATAACAGGATCAAACCCATGTTACCTACCTACTTGTTCTTTAGTTATTTTTACAAATGGGATTGCTTCGATCTTTGTTTTCTCTGCAGGTGGAGGCCCTGTGTTTTCTAACTGATTTAAAAGCTAAAAGTAAAAGCAAATAAAGCGTTAAAGATCAGAGAAGATAAAAAGTTGTCAATACTTCACATTAAATAAGAAAGAAGATCAAATTGCCGTATCCAGTAATGGCTCTGTTTCAACAAATCTAAACTCTGCACAATATATATATATAAATATATAAGGTTTATACTTGAAAAAGGTTTATCAACCGAAAGCTTATAGAGCCTCAGGGCAATTTTAATGTTTTATATGTTTTTATTGTC
>JAAAKL020008633.1:0-15758 GCA_010016065.2 Carybdea cf. marsupialis auct. non (Linnaeus, 1758)
ACTTCAGTAAGTTTGCTGAGGAGTTTCTTACTGTCAACGCCATGTTTCGTTAACAATGATTCGAATTTTGAAATATTCTTTGAATAAAAACCTAATGTCGATACCTCTAACGTTATTACACTAACCTTTTTGTTTGTGTCTATAAGGTCACTTCGAAGATTTCTATATTTATTTTCTTTATAGTCCTTCGAGTTAATAAAAATTTTTTCGAAGCAGACTATAAGTTCTGTAACAATAATAATAATAATAATAATAATAATAATAATCATCATCATCATCATCATCATCATCATCATCATCATCATCATCATCATCATCATAAAATTTTTAGCTCTTCATCTCGGTAAAAGAATGTAAGGAAAAAGATATCTTCAAATAAATATACAAAGTGATATTATTAACATAGACAGGAAGACAGAGTAGATAAAAGAGAGAAATGAAAGAAAGAAGGAAAGACAGAAAAAGAAAAAGAATGGAAGAATGTAAAGAATATATGAAAAATGATTTAGGTCCAAAGTTGCTAAATGCATTTGGCAGTTATCTCATTTTTCTTTATCTTTTTCAGTGTACAATAAAAGGGGATGCACTAAATCGCAATATTGCCTTGAGCTTTCTCAGTGAGCTGCGAGCAAGAAAATCAGAGAGCAAAACAGATTTAGAAAAGGGAGAAGATACAGGCGATGACCAAAGTGATGGACATATGTTCAAGAGACCCAATGATACATCTCAAAACCCAACTGTAGAGATTTTATCATCAGAAATGGAAGGAAACAAGTCCATAGAAAATGTGCATTTCCCATCTACAAGTACAATAAATAGGATGGCTACCTATGAAATTGGTGTTAAATTGAAGAAGGTGACAGAGAGAAGGCGATTGGATTCAGGATCCAACAGAACTAATGAACTCAGTCTTAGCCATCTTGATCAATGTGATCCTAGTGATGACATAATTCCTAAAAAGACTGTCACAACCACCTCAAAAGCAGAGGATGTAGATGAAGGTATTGACAAATCAGTAAATTCAAGTAAGACTTTTTTCAAAGGGGGCAGAAAAAATAGGGCTGGAGTTCGTAAACGTGGAGAGGACTCAGATCCAGAATAGTGTGTATAAATGTGGTTTCATTGTTTATTTTAGATACTAAACAATTGAGACTTGTATCTGGCTCAAACCACCAGAAAGCTGGCAAAGAATTCACATGTTGGCTTCACAGCTCCCAAGCTATTCCATGTGTGCCAAAGGAAAACAGTGTTATAGTGGATGCAATTGATATACTTGCTCTCTGAGATATCTCTAACTTAAATGAGGATGTTACAGTGGGAGTCTTGGCTGCACCTGGGTTAAGCAGCAGTCAAGTTGTTTGACTTGGGCCAGATTGCATTTCAATATATTGCTATTGATATAGATTGTCCATGTTTTCTGCTGCCAGTTGCAGCCCCTTTGGTTAGGACCCTTGAGTTCTGAAATAATGTTATGTTACATGACAATGGCTAAGCATGACCGGTCGACCAAAGTGAATGTGGTGACAGAGATGTGATATGCAAATTTGCATGTGTATTTTATATATACTCAGAAATTTGAACCCAGTGGCCACCTAGGCCAGCTTTTATTAATTTTAATAAAAGCAGTGTTTAATAGTTCAGGTTGCGAGTGGATCCTCTGTGTCTGTTTTTGGCAATCTGCAAGTTTAAAGTCAGTAACCTTGAAACTTCCAGGCATTGCAAAGTTTCCATCTCAATGACCTTATATATTGGTATAGTGAGTAAACCCTCCCCTCCCCCACCCTGTAAGAATCTTAGATCATCATGAGTAGGTCACAGTGCATTTGTCATCTGTAGTGACACTCCACTCATTTATTGAATTTTAAGAATTCTGTAACCCTCATTGATTCTTGATGTCATGTAGCTTTGTTACCGCGACATTGATGCATTCTTTATTGTGTTTTAAAGTAAAAAAATATCAATGTGAGGATGATAGATAACTTACTTTAGAACAGAGGTGGTGCCACCTACCATAATTTTGTGGTTGTTTCAAGTTCATTTTGGTCTATTATTAGTTATGTCTTTACATGGAATGAACTTTTGGGGGTATTAAATATACATTACCTGTTTGAACTTGTGCAGAATTGAAGTGCTTTGGAAATCAAAGAATATTTAAGCCCATACGAAGATACTTTTTCTTTTTATCTTCTCTTCCAAAATAAGCTCTCTATTTCTGTAATCAATATCTGTTTTGTATCTATTTCTTGATATTTATGTTCTAAGTAATTATTCGGGTACTTCTTGGAAGTCAGTTCTATGTAATTGAGGTACTACTTTTGAGTGTCAAATAGAGTGTTTGCTAAAGAATTTGCCAAAATTAGCATGAGTGAGAGGGGTAAGGTTGTTTCAAAGAAAGAAGCACTTGCAGGAGAGATCAACATTATAATTACTTAAAACGTTCTTAAGGGCAACAGTGAAATCACCACGTGTTATACAGTAATGTAACACTGAATTAGTTGTTCATGGTAGTTGTTCTAGGGTAATATGACACCAAGTTGGCTTTCAAAAGTAACAAACCAAAAATATCTTTTGAAACAGTTTGGTAGGTACACTGTAAACATGCCTTGTTTCTACAGACAACCAATGCAAGCCTGTTAATGGCATATGGGATAATTTCCTACTGATGACAGTTCGGAACATCCTCCATGCCCATCATCAGTTATGAATAATACTTAACAGAATAGACACTAAACTACACTACATTTTAATGGCAGATATTGGAACATTACCAAATCCATTTTTCTACAGAGAAGATTATTTATAGAAAACCGTCCATTTTAAATAGATATATATATATAGGAATTTACTTCGACTGATCTTATTGACATATTAGTTACAGAAAGAATGTGTGGGTGCTGTGAACATGAGCAGGAGCGAAGTAGTTAAAGAGATTACCCCCATCTTACCAGGTCTTGTGATGAACATCTAGGCGTGGTTTGCAGACAGACTCTGAACTTGCATTTTATTTGCGACAGTGCCCAAATATTGTAAATACAACTATCTTGAACTTCATGGGTCAATATGAACTTAGTATAGCAAACCCAAGTCAATTTTTTATTTCTGGTTATTCAGTTAGGCAGTCTCCCCAACTCCCCATCTCCAAATCTCCAAATTTGCGATTCGGTTAAGTAAGATGATAGTAGTGAGATAGTTAAGTAAGACAGTCTTATGTCATTTAAGCCAGATCACAGGAGTGAGACTACTGGTCAATTTGCACGGTCGTTCTTAATTGAAATGGCAAGAGCCAGATAATATGCTATGACTAAGCTGTGTTCGGACTGCAGACGCCACAGTGAAAGCTTTGTGCAGCAGCGGGTAACGCGATTTGACTAAACTATGAAGATAGGCGTCTCAGGATTTACAAAATGTTTATTGGTTATACAAAACAATAAAACTGCACGAAATAGCGAAAACATTTTAGTAATAAGAAGAGTGGTTCGTCTGACACTCCTCAGGGTACAAAATCGTCCGAACTGGAATTCAGAAGAAATCTTCTGATTGGCTACTTTCAAAACACAGTTGGGTACGTTTCATTGATTCCTTCTCAATTACAGTTCTGACGATTTTGTACTCTGAGGAGTGTCAGACGAAAAAATCTTCTTAGTACTAACATGTTTTCGCTATTTGATGCAGTTTTACTTACAAAATGTCTTAACAGGTAATAAGTTATTGATACCGTGCGGCTATCACGCTCAGGCCTGTATATGTACAGTAGTATTCAGCTTGGAATTGTTCAAATAACCATGAGAGGTTTAAATCACTGAATTTGAAAGAAACACCCAAGCTCCGGTTATTTGTTTTTTTGTGGAAACACTCGATTGTATTCTTGGTGTACCAGACTTTTACCTCCTTTTGTTGATCTTCTAAATGATTCCATATAACACTCAGTCACTAGATGTTTTGATACTGAATGGTTAGTCAGGATTTACATTTATGATCCCTTGTATGTCATTGGAGAAGAAGAAGATTGAGAAATAAGGTGACGATAAAAAGAGAGGTAGTGAAGAAGAGGAGGATGAAAATGGAGAGGATGGAGAGAGGATGAAGGCGAAGAAAGAGAAGATGAAGAAGGAGAGGATGAAGAGGAAAGAGAGGATGAAAAGAAGACGGCAATGATAAAAATGAAGGAAAAGGAGAAGACGAAGAAGAAGAGAATGAAAATGGAGGTGATGGAGAGAGGATGAAAGCGAAGAAAGAGAAGATGAAAAATGAGGAAATGGAGAGGAAAGAGGGGATTAAAGGAAAGCGGTAATGAGTAAAAAGAAGGAAAAGGAGAAGACAAAGAAGAAGAGGATGAAAATGAAGATGATGAAGAGAGGATGAAAGAGAAGATGAAAAATGAGGGGATGAAGAGGAAAGAAAGGATTAAAGGAAGGCGGTAATGAGAAGAAAGGAGGAAAAGGAGAAGAAGAAGAGGATGAAAATGGAGGTGATGGAGAGAGGATGAAGGCGAAAAAAGAGAAGATGAAAAATGAGGGGATGAAGAGGAAAGAGAGGATAAAAAGAAGGCGGTATTGAGTAAAAAGAAGGAAAAGGAGAAGACGAAGAAGGAGAGCATGAAAGTTGAGGTGATGGAGAGAGGATGAAGGCGAAGAAAGAGAAGACGAAGAAGGAGAGGATGAAGAGGAAAGAGAGGATGAAAAGAAGACGGCAATGATAAAAAAAAAGGAGAAGACGAAGAAGGAGAGCATGAAAGTGGAGGTGATGGAGAGAGGATGAAGGCGAAGAAAGAGAAGATGAAAAATGAGGAAATGAAGAGGAAAGAGAGGATGAAAAGAAGGCTGAATGAGTAAAAAGAAGGAAAAGGAGAAGACGAAGAAGGAGAGGATGAAAATGGAGATGATGAAGTCGGAGACAGTGAAGAAAGAGAGGATGGCAAGGAGATGATGGTGAGATATGGTGATTAATGGGGAGATAACGAGGAAGAGAATGCAAAAGGAAATGAGGGGAAGATGATGAAGAAAGATAGGGTAAAAAAGGAGACAACGAAGAAGAGAGGTAGGGTGAAGAGGAGGAGAATGAAACTGGGGATGATACGGGCATGGTAATAATGAAGAAGAGGATGAAAAAGGAGATGATAAAGAAGCATTTAAAGATGGTCATAACGAAAGAGTCATCGCGGAACGGTCTTTGAATTCTTGCAATTAAGATAATGATTAGTGATCCTCCAAAGATATCAACACTGCTTAAAAAGATGTAGATGTCACATTTTGATATAGACGATATATAGAGCAGCGACTGTGAACAGATTGCTTTAGGGATGTATTATATAAGTATTTCTAGGGATAGTAGACGCTCTGCAGATCGGAAGTGTTTGCAACCCACCTTAAACTACTTTATTGCAGACGATTGCTGTGACCAGTATCTTGAGAAAACGTTCAAATAAATGAATCCGCTACTGAAAAATAATAATGATTTTTAACATTAAATTTTGGTGGATAGTTTAAGTAAATAAATAGATGAGAAGTGCTACCAGCAGTGACTCAGAGTGCATCCTGCCGATTCGTATTCTTGACATGTAAATTTGGTTTCCATGGAAACGCATCTGTCACCTCAGTTACACCTTACCGGATAGCCTTAACTTAACCGATGCAAAGTCTGATTCTATACAGCTCCGTATATACGATACCGGTTAACTTTCTGTTTCCAGTTGCGCACGCATTCACACATTGTCTCACTTAACTCACAGAGTCTTCACTATGTTCCATCTGTTTCTGTAGAAGATTAGAATAAACATCCTATAACATCGCATAATGAAAGGGAGGTTTTGGTGCGGACAATTTTTTGTACAGCCTTAAGTGTACTCAGGGTATACCGGATAGATTTGGTAGCACTTTCACCGGGCCTGCTATTTCAAACAAGCGTAAATTGACTAGTATTTGTGACATGTAACTGGAACGCCAATCTCAAATCAAGTTCTTGATTCGTGATAGACACCTACAGTATAGCGCAGCATCATCAGAGTCAATCGTTACCACAAAGTGAACACTTATTATATATTCTTATAAAATCAAATGTAATTTCCCAAAGTGGCTTTTCACTACATCTTTTTTTTAAGCGTGAGCATCCGTTACGACAAAGTTTGGTATTACGTAAGTTTAGGATGTCCCTCCTTTCATGCGAACTATGAGGAGATCGGAAGCGACAGATAATTGTAGACATTTATGTCGAAATGCATAATGCACAGAAGGCGCAAGGATGTTCTTGAAGTTATGTCTTAGTCAGATTTATGTCTTTTTGTCGCATCACAGTTACGTGGAGAGTTTTATTTTATTTTAGTTTCCACATGACTTGAATGTCAGTTAAAGATATACCAGAAAATTCACACAAGTCAATTCTTCGTCGAAAACTGATAGCGGCGTTAGCTAAATTGCGACTTTACGCCAACGGATCGTACCGTCACAATGAATAGTGTTGTCGAACTCCGACTACACAAACAGTGATGCCTTTTGATGTCAATGGGTAACAAGTCTCTTCTATTCGATCGAAGACAGGGGCTAACTGCCGTGCTTGTTCAATAACATTCTATTCTTCCCTTAAGCCTCGTTTTGTTGTAACGTAGGTTGCTAGCAAGGCGAGCATCAGACACTACACTGAGACAAATCATCTTGACCCCTTGGCACTACTGTTAGCAGCCACGTGCTCTTGCTGTACGGGAAAGGAAATGTCAACAGGAGAGTTCCAATCCATATACATTGAAACATTTATGTATTCGGAAATTGTGAAGAGCTTAGTAGTGAAGTAAAACATTTGAAAATTGTGTTGAGCGTCGGATTAATTTTTCTTAATGTTTGGTAAACCTATAGAGTTAAACGTTCGGATGAGATACATTGACTCCTAGTGTCATGAACAAATTACAGGTACCTTTCTGTCGCATAATGTAATTCGATTATTAGGCGCAGAAGTCATATTATGATCCTGCCTCTACTCGAATCTCTTAGTCGACTTAACTGTACATGAAAGAGTAGGACGTTGGGGAAGAGGAATCTGTCCATCTTTTAGTGCCATGCATGGTACAGGAAATTCGAGGGGTTCTACCATGAGGGGCATTAAAAGGCTGGCTCTATTATTCTGGCTGGCGGGGTGCAGCAAAGCCTACCTTGGCCTCAGACGTGGTAATAGGCAAACATATACGCATTTAACCCCTTCGTTCCTAGTATTGTTCCTGAACGACAGTTAAAATACAAACTGTCACTGGTTATGTGGCACACATTAATCGATGGAATCGCTTTACGCTTAGTTCCATGTCCGCTTTGATTTTCATTCGCTTAATGTTCAACTGCATCCGTTTACGGAAGACACTGGAGCCCTTGAAATCCGGAACGTGGAGAAGAGATTTACTAAAGGCTAATAATTTATGTATAAAGACGATGAAACACTTTAAACCAATTCAAGTCTCTTCTTTCACATATAGACTACACACATTCAAAACGGATTGAAAGCGTTGCTGCCACCCTCCAGCCCTGAAATTCGTTCTCAGGAAGTATCAAAGAGGTAGGAGCGCACAAGTTTGATTATATCCGGCCTGCACACGAAGCTGCGAAAGTGTTACTAGTTCAGGAGTTTTATCTGCACGTTGGTTAATTTGTCTATAGAAAGGGCATTCAGAAGATTGTGAAACGCCTCTGCGCATGACTTTGTGTATGCACAGCGTCTTAAATAGATCGGACATGCATGCCAACTGACAAAAGAGCTGTATCACGTTAACTGCCGCTTGCTAGAGCAACAAGAAGATATTCTCGCAATACCCGGATAAAGATGTCGTACGTGTTGCCAGCCCCGAGCGTCCAGATCATGAGAATGACAGTCAAAGGACCGGTTCACCAGTTAGTTTATCATAGCCGGCAATACTTCAATGAACATAACAAAGGAAAGAATATGTAAATATACGTTGCTCTATGGATGCGAAACGTGGACCCTGACCGAACAGCTTTGTAAACAACTCGATGGCTGCTATACTAGGATGCACAGAATGGCACTAGGCATCCACTGGAATCAATTCCTCACCAATGAAAAACTTTACGGTAACCTCACAAAAATGTCTGATACGATCAGGAGACCAAGGCTGACGTTTACCGGTCAAAGCATGAGAAGCCAGGATGAGCTGGTATCCAAGCTAGTATTCTGGACCCCCGGGCCAAGTTTGGTTGAAGGAAACAGGACAGACCAGTGCTCATCTACAGCGACTCACTTAAAAAGGATACAGGTCTTGATGTACCAGAACTGGAGACAGAGCAGTATGGCGTGCCATCACCGCTCGAACAGACAGATGATTATTCCCCATAAGTCAAGTCATACGTTGTTCCTTTGGTACTTTTCCACATACCCCAACCGCCTCATTCAGAGACAGAATCCCACCACCACCTTTTCCACAGGGTTAGGGTTAGGGCTAAGGTTAGGTGGTGGATGTAAGTTCCGCAACCACCCACGTGGTTACTGCGCCTTTAACTGCCGTAGAATTCATTAATCATAATTCAGAACATGTGCGTTAGAGATATTTTTGCTGAGGTTCTTGGTCTATGGTTCTTGTAGTCGTTACTCGCATATAAGTCCACGGTTAGCTTGTACTTTGGGCTGTTAGGTTCAATGTAAGCAGTGGTTCTTACAGTGGGGTTATTTTTTTCAGTGCAGTTTTGAAAAATAGTGGTGGGGGTATCTGGAAAAGTACCTTTCTTTTTACGTCAAAAGATATCAAACAATTGTGACCGTTATAGAGTACTACTTTCTGTACATCTTGACCTACCGATACTAAGGATTAAGTATTGATTCAACTATTAATTTTCTATGAATTTAAAATTATTTTGACATTGCTAGATATCTCGTGGTTAGTATTCGAAAGGAGAAGCAAGGCTTTGAAGAATACGTTAGAAACTAGTCTCCTGTGAAATTCACAGGGTGAGAGGGGGCTGTTTTCTCGGGAAGCAATTCTCCTAAGGGTTGTTAATAAATTAAGAAATCATAGAAAAAAGATAGGCCTCCAGAAATTAACCGGAATCAAGAAAGTTGTTAAGGAATCTACTAATAACAGTTTCCTGATTGCAATTTTATTTCCCAAAGTAATATTCATATACACTAAAACACAATTTAGTGCTATTATTCAGTGTAATAGCCATAAAGTCCATGACTTGAATCCCTTCTCCCTATTAAACATTGATATATGCAATTCTACATAATTTATATAAATTATGCATTCACCTTAGTCTCCTTGTCTCACAATAGAAACGTGTCTACCTAATATTATAATACAGACATTGAAATGAGATATTTTAGTTAAATTATACACCATAGTTATGTACGACGTGTGGCTAACTTCACATGTTTCATCAATTCCTCGATACATCACATATTTTTCATTGCATCACTTGCAATACTACGTCACGTGTCATATCAGGTCACGCGTTTTATCACGTTGTGTGTTGTACAACATTACGTCTTGTACTGCGTCACAAGACATATTACGTCTTGTACTCTTGATACAATGCGTTCTATCACAATTCGGACCATATCGCATCTCAGTGCGTTAAGATTTATACCTTAGGTGGACCTCGTTTTTAGCGCGTTACCAAAGAAGATAGTAAATGCCAGCACCAACCAATAGACTCGTTATTTCCCTGCGTAATCCCCATCACAATCAGAATGACCGCCGAGTGAAGCAATGTCCTCCTTATATTTTATCATAGAACAATGCTTTACATCCATCAACATATGATGATAGCTTTGCAGCTATACAACTAGCATGCTAGATTCCTTTGTAACTGACAGTCGGCTCAGAGGAAAATTGCAACAGAGTGCATAAATACGTTATGTCGCTATCGTTACTGACACTCCACATGGTCTGGTATAGAATTTGATTTCCTAGAATGTTACCTTAAAATTTCTGGCTGGCTAGTATTCGTAGCTACAAAAGGAAACGTCCAATGTAGGCTATGGCCGATATGAATACGCGACAACTATATCCCTACATTAAATACAAAAGGTGCGTGTAAGTGCATTGCAATCGTAAGGAATATTATTTTGTAATTTAAATGATGCCGTACAACTACTCGATGATCAGAGCTCTACCACTTCTGACACCAGCATTTACCAGACGAACTCTTCGATCATTCTCAATGTCAGTCCGACTTCAAAGAATACCAGTTCTTGACCGAAATTCTCGGGTTTCTCACCATTTCGTTCCAATGCTCGAGTTCTTTACCCTTAGAACACATAGCGCCACCAATAACAATTCGACCAACGTATTTGTCGTTCTTTAAAGCGGCAGCTATACTGTGCATGACTTCGAAAGTTAAACATGCTAAATGGAGTTGGTCCGAGTTTACTTTAAATTCAAAGGAATTATTAAAGATCGGATTATTTGTAGCTTGCTGTACTGTACTTCGTTTTGATTTCACCATCTTTGTCAACACGGAGAGCGACACTTTCACATAGGGATCTGGAAACAATGGCAATATGTAAATAAGTTAGATGACGTAGAATATATAGCGATATAACAAGAAAAGATACCGGTATTTTGTTATTTGTTAAAAAGAAATATCTAATATGAAACTGTGACTTTTCTGAACATCTCAGGTCTAAAATTTGAGCAAAAAAGTTGCCCCCAGCGCATTTAAAAGTTCCCGTACTCTAATGTTTCTCCCACCAGCGTGTTACTTCTGCGAATCTTTTCTTTTGACAATATTTGAATAGTTTGTTGGTGTTACAAAACAAATAAAACTGCACGAAATAGCGAAAATATTTTAGTACTGAAAAGCTTTCTTTTCGTCAGACACTCCTCAGAGTACAAAATCGTCAGAATTGAGATCGGAAGAAATCAATAAAACTATACCCAACCGTGTTTTGAAAGTAGCCAATCAGAGGTATGACTGCCAGATTGGTGTTGTTTTGACCAATAAGTGTCTGTGGAACTAAATAGTCAGCCGAAAAGGCCCAACAAAAAGACAAATTCTTTTTGTCTGCAAAGCAACGGTTTTGTTGCTTTGATTTGGACGCATTCCAGGACGGCTAGGTGAAAAGATCACCTATTATGCGAAAGCTGTCATCCGCATACAATTTTGCACAGTCTGGGTTTTCAAGCAAGTGCTGCCCTATGGCAGAGTCACATTGCGTAGTAGTGCTTTTGGCTTTAGAGACCCGACGTGGCTGTTTCTGTGTAGGAGCTGATGCTTGGCGAATATAGGATGGAATATACTGCTTGCTGCTATCAACTAACCTCAAAGTCGTGCGTCCGACATAGCCAAGCAATCTAGCAGTCAGATCTCTTATTGGCTACTTTCAAAACACAATTTGGTATAAATTTTATTGATTTCTTACTATCTCATCTCTGACGATTTTGTACTCTGAGGAGTGTCAGACAAAAAAAGCTTTTCAGCACTGCAATATTTTCACTATATCGTGCAGACAATATTTGAGTAACTGATCTTTTAAAATGATCGTGTTGTGTCACTTGCTATTGATAGAAAACAAGGTATGGTTCGAATTTTCATACTACGTTTATCATTCGAATTCCTAGGACAGAGGAGTGCTTTCATACTACACCCTCCATTATATCTCTATTATGTGGTAAATTGTTTAATATTCAATTAACCTTTTCTTGGTGTCCAGCCTCTATCACCAGACCAATCTGACTCATAGTATGCCACAGGCTCCCGTTCCAGCATAGCACTTCCCCATTTTTAATGTTATACCGTGGGTTCAAGCTGAACAAACATGTCACGAAAGCAAGAATGTATAAAAATATCTATGAATTCAACACAGGGCACCATTGTGTAATTAAAACTTAAACTTAAATTAACTTCTGACGACTTACCGAGCAAGGGGTAATCAGCGTGCTGTAGATTTTTCGCCTCGACCACAGTTACACCAATGCGAGACTGTTGTGGAAAGTATGTAGTGGCCACTAGTATTTCCCCAATGCTGTTTGACAGCACCTGATGGCAAATACAAGACACGATCAGAGACCTAAGTTAAAATGAGTAACGTCAAAGCATCATAGCAGGGTTGATATGGAAGCACACCAAATTTGCTGAAAAATAGTTGAGTAGAAATTAGACAGGTGATTCAGAATTGTAACTACGTTGTTCCTATAATCATGTTATTTCTTAAGGTCTATAACATGTTATATGCAACTGTTTGTGAGATCAAAACCTAGTACAGTTTTTGAAAAAATATTCAATCCTTCAAGATCATTTCTTAAATGTTGTAAAGACGAAGTACAACTGTTGGTTGTTGGATAACAGACTTGCGTGATTATTGAAGTTTGATGGTATCCTTTAGACAGTGGAAGGTACAGGGGGAGTAGGGGGTGGGCGAAAAAAATCAGTTACAAGGCACGGATAAAAAGAGACTAGTCATCAACAATCACGTTTTAGTATGGTCTTCAGTGTCATGGAGATGCACATGACTTGAAAGGTAAAGAGAAAGAGTCAAATCAGGAGAAAAAGAAGGAGAAAAGTAAAAAGAAACAAACGAGAAGAAAATAAAGGTAAAGGCAATAAAGGATAAAAACAGTTATAAGGAAGAGAAAAAGAGGAGTAAGAAGACTTAAGACTTCGGAGAATCTACTTGATTATAGTATCCTGTTTGTCATGTAAATCCAAATTTATGATTCACCATGATACCCACTATGTACCCTCGCTATGTAGCGTGTAGGTGACAAAAGTCTGACTTGGGGACAGCAAGCTTTAAGACCAGAGATCTGCAGAGTTTTTCTTCTCGAAAAGTCCCTCTTGTTAATATTAGCGTATATTCAAGATTCCGAAGATGCGTATCAGCATTTTCTTTAAAAGTTTTTGAGGCTTCAATGAGAAAGGGAAGTATGAAGATTTTGAAAATATTTGAATTATAGAAAAAAAACTCATCAACGTGATATCAGCTCACAAAGTTTTAAATCTCTTTACCAAAACCTTTTTATTTGATGCCAGTTCCTAACGTAACGAACCAAGGAATATTAACAGAGCTTTGACCAGAGCCTTTACCTTAAACACTAAATACACAACTGGTCTGGTGTTTTTGGAAACAGCATATTCAAGGGTTGCCTTTAGATATCTGGAATCAAATCTTACTATTTCCAAAACTTTTGATTTTTAAATCACTTTCCCTCCGCACTAGTGATCTAGCAGATACGGAAGGCACTGCTATTGCTTTTCGCTTATTCCATTTGGGAAGCCAAGAGAAAAGATCATGATGTACCCTATGGTAAATAAATCAATAGGTCCCGGGTCGCGAGTCAGTAAGTGTTCTTGCTTCGTTGGAGCGACCAGGGAGTACCCTTCAATAGAGGTGCACTTAATCATGCGCTACTTAGTTGCTTCGTAGACCCCCCCACTAAAAAACAGACCCAACTGTGCACTCACCTGTGAAGCTTTAACTACGTCTCCCCATTGGTCGGACGGCGCCGTAATATCTAAATTTTCTAACGGATACAGCACATGTCCAATCACTGTTTGCCGCATGAATCTGTCAACATCAAACACCGTGAATCGTAAAGTCCTGTGACGTAATATACCATACGACATCACGAAAATAAACTTCTCATCGAAAGTCGGTGCCGTAGTTTTCCGCTTCATTTTTGACTGTAAGTAACGCTTTTCGTCTGGTAACAAATAGATCCGAACAAATGGATCACAAGTGCTAGTTCCGGACATACTTATACTGCCTCTCTGCTGCCTAACTGGCAGGTTTTTAACATATTGCAATGTCACAATTAATTGTTCTGTTTCGATATTATATTCTAGCCGAAACCACACTCTTCCGATGTGACCGGGTGGGAAGTCCATATCCTCCGAGTCCTCCGGAAATGTTTGGTAAAGTTCGGGTCTTAGAAGTCCAAAAGAGGTGCGAACAGCTGTAGGACTCAGCCTTGCTGGTTCGCTTATCTTTCTCGGACGCTGCGTCTTTAAATCTCTGATCATCGAATTTCCTTGAGAGCTAGCGGGTGAGTCCGTTAGGGAACCACTTGGATAAACAGCACTGGATTCCGATAAGAGGTCTTGCGAGCCCCATGCAGAGCTTCGGGAGAATGTATCGTCATCGTTACCATAGTCACCAGTATCGCCATCGATCCCATGTCTCTGCGAGGCCGGAAGCACAAAGTCATACGGCTGCACCGTAATGTCTGGGTTTCGATTTGTGACGACGCGGTACTTTGCCTTGGACTGCTTCTTATTTTTCCGGTAATAGCGGTGGCACAGATAGGCACAGGTGGCCACTATAGTTAGGATCAGAAGTAGTGCAGTAACTCCGGCAATGATATATATAGCATCTACAAAATAAAAAAACAATGCAATTAGGCAAGGTTGTGTCGAAACATGACCAAGGAAGGTAATTGAACAAATGCATGCTCTATATAAGTTTGAAGACTTAATAAAATTAATTTGAAATAGATCCTTATGGCGTTAAATACATGATCCTAACTGACCTAATTATTTGCGCCTGATTTTCAATGGAGCAATGGAAAACCCAAGATCCATCAAAACTTACAGAACCCATCCTTGTTATAACCCCATGAAATTTTAGAGTGATGGTGCCAAGCTTTTAACAATTTTCATAACACTATGAGAACTCTTGCTAGGAAGGGGTAGCCTTAAATCTGAAATACGGGAACGTATTATGATAGTTGCAAAACAAGGGTATCTATCACTCATGATTCATGTCTGAAGAACCGTAACTTCTTGTGTACCTGCTGCCTATGCTAGTGAGATCATATCTTATACTTTCATATATTTGCGTATGTTTATATAGGGCCAATGACATTTGGAATGCTCCCGTATATGGTTATTGTTGTTATTACTCTTTTACTTAGTAGTTGTTGTCAGTCTTACAGTGCGATTGAGTTCTTCTCTTGCAATAATAGTGTCTTGGAAAGTTACAAAGTTACAGAACTTTTCCTAAAATGTACCCTGGCGTTGGTGCAATAGCACAGACCTTTTATCCAATTTCAAAGATCACGACTAATCAAACAACGGTATCAAACCTTTGACATTTTAGAAGAATTGTGCCAATATCTTTACTGCACTACGAGAAGCGTTTCTAAGAAGGGAAGTTGTATGAGTAAATAAAGTAATATTTTATGTCAGTAGCTAATGAAAATAGCACGCATAATTTAACATAGATAGCTCACAAAGAAAAACTACCTGTTCAAGAGATGTTGATGTTAGTGACATCACATTATATATTTACTTACATATATTTATTTGTATTCATGTGAAGAAATAAAGATTCAGTGCTTTTTGGAGTGTTTCTGTACTTCACTATTATCGTTCTTCTTCTTATTGTTCCACATTCTTGATTGTTCAGTTCATTGCCTTTAACAGATCACCGGGTGCAATCAATGCATCTAAGGTGATGGCACAGTTGGTGAGTACTTCTACACCGTCTTGATGGAGAGAGCCTTTCGGATAATGTGAGCTGTTCCAAGTAGGGCAATCTTTTGAATTTCTGAGATGTTGACATTGCCAGGTATTTCCTTCAGCCACTTTTTGCTAGTTTTCCAGATTAGTCCAAGATCTCCGACTATTATTGGTACGACGACTGCTTTCATATTCCACTTTCTTTGGATTTCGATCCAGGCACGAAGCCAGCTCTCTCACGTTGGGGGGCAAACCCAGAGGCAAAAAAGGGCGTGGCAGTGTTTTCTCTTTAGTGACCAAAGTAGAGGAACAGTATCAATGTAGACCGATTAAAGCGAGGAAATTGTGTTCCGTTTATGGTAATTTTGAGGC
>JAAAKL020008634.1:0-15758 GCA_010016065.2 Carybdea cf. marsupialis auct. non (Linnaeus, 1758)
ATACTATGCTTACCACTTTCAAAATGGAAATAAATGTTATATGGATTGCGTCAGCAGCGGCTCGCAAATGGGAGGGGGACCATTTTTAAATATTGAATTCTGTCCATGTGATGCATATATGACAAAACTTACGGATATCGGAAGAGTAAGATTATTATTATATATTATTAGTGTTATCGTTTGACAACGATCTCAAAAGTTCAAAACAAAGATTCAGATGACGTTATTTGAAAAGTTACATTTAATGCCACGGGAGCTGTATTAACCAAAACATATTCTGTGTTTTTCTACTAGAGATCATGGTTTGGGCCATGATGAACCACATGCTCATGCATTGACAGTGAATGATAACTTTGCAACGAATCTAGTGTTACCGATAAATCTTTCAATTTTGGTTTTCTGAGTAAGCTCATGCATGCAGTATTTAACTATAAGCGGCGTATAATTTCCTCCTATTTGGGGGATTCACTGAATCCAAACAGACGCACTAGGTGCTACTGCTTGCTAGCGTCACGTGGTACGAGGATTACTTGATGCGATTATTAAACAATGTTTATATCCGGGTAAACAAACCTTGACAAATGTCCATGGTATTGTTATCCTTGTTTTAGTAACTAATGTAGATTTCATTAATTATTTAATACCAGGGTTTGTGTTATTAAAATACAAGTATCTTAGTTTTAAAAGTCATTTTTGCACGGAGGTATCGTTAAGTTGACTTGTATTGAAGATGATTGACAATTATCTTCTGTTTAGCCCATTGGGGCTGTAGTGAAGCAGTTACTGAGGTTTTTAGAGTTGGGCGACTCGACTGAATCTGTGGCAATGTTTCAGTGTTCTCAAAAGATGGTTGCCTATTCAAGCGTTCAGTGCAGCAAAAACAACTTGCTTCCAGCAATTGACAGGAGTGTTTCCCATTGCCATAGAATGCTGCTCATGATCAATTTTTCTGTATATGTTCAAAATGTTGTGTATTTAATGTATGTTAGAACACAGTTTTGATGCTTAAGCTACGTTCCTGCTATTTTATTTTACCTTGATGTTAACAGGAAGAGCGTTTCATGTTCCCTGTCTACCCACTCATCTGTCTGGCTGCATCCTGTTTCTTGTCATGTTGTCAGGTATGCATAGTTTTATTGTCATAAAACTGTAACGAAATAAGTGTTATCAACGTAGTACGGATGTTGACAATCTCTAAACCTTAGATACATTCATTTTAACTCGACTTTCTCTTTTCTTAAGATTACTTCTACTGGCATTTTTTCGCTTTTTATGAATGCTTTATTTTTGTTGTATACGGGGTTGGGGGCGCAGCAAATCCTTTATTTCACGCCCGAGGTTTGGGGCGCAGCAAATCCATTATTTCACGCCCGGGGTAGCAGTAAAATATTTGCAGCCCAGAGAAAGCTATTGCATAGACGTGATGGCCAGTCCTGTTAGACCTGCTGGAATTTGATGTTTACAAAGGGACACCCTAGAAATCGAAAAAAGTGGGGGGTTAAGAAAAATACTATGCAATGTATGGGGTTAATGGGTGGATTGTGCGTTGGAGGCGCTGCTTTATTTGTTATTTTTATGAAGTTCATTGTTTTCATCTGCCTTGTCTCTCTTGTCATCCACCTTGTCTCTCTTTTCATCTACCTTGTCTCTCTTTTCATCTACCTTGTCTCTCTTGTCATCTACCTTGTCTCTCTTGTCATCTACCTTGTCTCTCTTGTCGTCTACCTTTTATTCAAAACAATTTCAAATTGCTTCAAGTATAGTGAATTTCCAGTGGAAGCGCTAATGAGCTTTCAGAAGTGATGAAAATTATTTCATTATTGACTATTTTTATTTTTTCAATGAATCGTTACACAGCTTTGTATTACTAATGTGTTTTCCACATGAACAATACAGGATCGGGAAAGACATTTTGACAACGGAATTTTACGAAATCAACACTCTCGATGTTAGAGCTTACGTAGCAAAATATGGCGTTTGTTGCACGTTTCTCACTCATCATTAAGACATAAGACATGTTCAACAAATGTAAGCAAAGTTGCGGTTTTAACGCCGTGCACTTCCCTTTGCAGGGGCAAGGGCGGAGCCCATGTACATGGGACTTGCTACTGAGGCATAGAGTACTTTAAGACCGTATGCCCTTCCTGACGTCCGGAATTTGAACCCTGACCATCTTGAGCTGAAGGCAAGGAACTTATCTACTAGGCTACCGGGGCTCTAACAAATAATAGCAGTGAGAAGCCATACTTGACTTTTTACTTTTACTATGCTCATCATTGCCGTAACCACCTGAAAATATTTGGGGTATACATCACCAAAAGGTATTTTCAAAGAAAAGCAGGACAGCAGAAGCCAAGAGAACAAAGAAAACCCCAGTAATTGAAGGTATCCGGCCCTCTTCCCTCTGATGGACACGCTTATGCCAATATAAAATAATATGAATGGAGCAAGCAGCAAATATACTGCACGAAATAGCAAAAAAATGTGTACTTGAAATCTTTTTTGTACCATCAACAAACTTTTTGTAATAAGGAGCGTGATGTCTTTTAACATAAAATGGCAAATAAAATTCTGTAAACGAGAGGTTAAGGTAGATTGCTAAATTGATACGAAAATCTCTCTTAGTTGTTGTTACCAAATAACGCAGCATAGAGATACACATTGACAGAAGAGGGAAGGTGGTTAACTTCTTGGTAGTGAGGTTGGAACAGATGTGTTACCATTTGGCTCCCACAGGGTGTATGTTCGACGGAAAGGGTTTATGTTTCTGTTGATACATTTTTAGTGTGCGAAACATCGTTGCACTTTCTTAAACTTGGCAAATACTTCCCGCCCCTTTAGTATATGTACCTTCTAGGAGCTAGATGGACCCCATTTTACCTTTGCCAAATCGCCTTTCTCAGATTCTTGGAGTTGAAATACACAATTCTCAATACAGCTCAGGTTGCTTGCTGATGTCTGTTTTGATAAAGATACACGACACTTCTTCGAACGTTTTTAATTTAAATCTATTATAACACGGCTCAACGTCTCTGTTTTGTAACTAGAAGAATGCGACCTTTTTCGTTACCTCAGGAGGTGTTTCACAAGATATTTACATCCAAAATACCGAAGCATTTCTCAAATTCGTCGAACTGGATAGCGTGCCTTGTGCTGTCACTGTTTGCCGTATTGTCAGTTTCAAGATCAGCAGCTTTATTTGTTGGTAAGCCTGCTTCATATCATTAGTAAGACTTCAAAGAAGACGAAGTAATATATAAATAGATAGATGATACATCGATATGTATTGACATACAGATTCCATGTATGTATATGTACATATCTTGTATTTAGATTAAGTTAACAATTATTACATTTTACCTCCTTGACACACTCACACCGATGATGCTCTCAAATGACGACAGGTGCTAAGGCAAAGCAAAAGCAAAATTGCTTCGATTGAAGTGACTGTTGTGAAAGGAGTTATTTTTGCTTGCTATATATCGATACAAAGTATTTTGTTAAGCGTTGATAAAAATAACGTTATACTTTTCCAATCCACAAGTTACCGAACGCATAGGTTGTCCATAGAACCATTTTGGAGTAAGCCTTTATGCGAGTATCATTTAAACGAAGCAAAAAGACTAGGAAAAGCTTCGTTAACGGCGCCGTGAGATGGAGAAAATGCTGCGGCATCTCTGTCAGTGCTTGACATATTCAGTGATGTTGATATATAGCAAGCATTGGAGAAAGACAAAAGTTGCTTCTGTGATAGGAATACAACGAAGAAATTGTTTTAAGTGCTATTGGTAGCGTTACGTTAGTGCTTGATAAAGCAAGGTAGAGCCTAATTCGAGCTAACAAGCAGTGGAAATAAAAGAAAGGCAAGTTAACAGAGCTACCCTAGGCTTCATGTATTTGGAGTTACCTCAAATCTCTCGAAGAAGACAGTCGTTACAACGTGGAGCGACGGGAAACGTCTTGTTAAAGGTCTGCCATTCATTGCCAACCCAAAACTGTAAACAACGTATCGTTTAGCCCAAGACTCCATTTTTACTATAAAAGTTCGTAATACGGTAGCGTGAAGTAAGTCCACTACAATGGGAAGAAATCAGGAGAACTTTCTTTGTAATTAGGCTTGGCGATCAATTGACATGGAGCCAAGATAGCGCTGAAAATAGCAATGAGAAGTAATGTGGCGTTGTTGCTGTTAGATTTCATTCTCAACAGAGCAAGGGCTGGTGGTTCGAGGGTGTCTGCTTGTAAGACTCAGTACTCAAAAGAGACTCAAACAACTAAATTTGGTATAGAACGTGATATCCAGCCATAAAGATTCGAAAACGATTATGTCTTGTCGAGAGAAAAAGTTTCAGTACGGTGATCGATGGAACAGTGCCGATCTCAACATCATCCTTAAGTCCTGGCTTCGACGAGTTATCGTATTAATTGACCGTTTCAATTTTGGTGTCCTTAAACATACACATATATTTCCTAGGTTTCTTCTTCGTTAATGGTGAGAAGTGTATCAACTTTTATTTATCAATATTGACACTCTGTTTGGTTGCATGAAATCATCCCAGAGGCAAAACATACAGAAATATGACGAATTTCCTCTTTGTACGAATTCTTCTTATTTTTCATCAAGATATTATGCGAGTCAACAAGGTTCTATATTTCGTTCCTGTTATGAAATCTGTTTTGTTTTGAGTTCTTGGATGCCTTGATGCCGCTCTGCACCTCTTTTCGTGATTACAGGGTATCACGCACCATTAGATGTCTACGCGGAATTGTTTAATCGTGCTTTTCCATCGGAACAGCATCCAGAGCCCCTCTTTGATGTGGATAAACAAATTAATGTCTGTGTGGGAAAAGAATGGTATCGATATGCCAGCAGCTTTTTCCTGCCGTCGGAAAGGTTTGTAGACACTACCATCATTCCTTTACATACACTTGACGAGTCGTCTTCTTGAAATTTTGTGCGTATAACCGAATGGAGATTGAAGTGAGGTCTTGTGTATGTTTTGCGTGAAGGAAATTTAACACCAGTGGGAATTGCGAAGTTGTTGGTCCTCCAGGGTGACCTCCCTGGGACCATTCCAAATTCCCAGCTTCTGATCTAAGATTACACTGGAAAGAAATTACAATGAAAACGTTAATATTTATGTCATATTAGGTTTAAATTTTGAGTTTAAACGTGATAATTAATTTTCTCTGCGTAATAGCCAACAGTTCTTTATCAGTAGACTTGGCATTTGCATTAAAGCTGAGGTGAAATTTTGCGGTCGTTGTAAACGTTTGTCTTTTATACATATTTTACATTATCTGCATGTTGTCTCTCTGTTATTTTCCTTCCGTGTTACACGTTGCCTATAAAAGATTGTTAAGGGGTACGAATCTGTCACCGCAGTTCCGTTAATACATAGTTAAGAACTTTTAGAAAACTAGTAATAGTCATTAAAAGTAGTGTGAGGAAAAGAGGTAATCTACCAAGTAGGATGAGAAATGAATTATGCAAGCAAGACGCTGTGTTCTTCTGCAGAGCCATCCTCTGCGACTACAGTTACCGAAAGTGGCCCGAACATCCAGTAAGTTCTTCCAAACGTGGATTCCGCAAGCGATCTCGCACAGAAACCTAGCTCTGCCGGCCAGTTTTTGGTAGAAAAGTTATCCTTGCTAAACCGAGAAATTGTGTAAGAGGACAGTCATAACGTTCTTTGTAATTATTACATCATTTCATCGTTGCTCATGTTAAGAATTTTTATTGTTTTAGGTGGAATTTGACGTACCTTAAGTCTGATTTCAGAGGTCAGTTACCAAAATACTACGCACAGGGTAATGATGGAACGAAAGTTTCGCCAACTTTTATGAATGATGTTAATAAAGAGGAACCATCACGCTACGTAAGTCTGATCAACATTGTATACTGTCATACTTTTAAAAGTGACCAGGTATGATAATCCTTTTATCAGAAGCCCACTTTCAAAGCTCCCCGTTAATGAACACCCCACAGATTAAAAATTTTCTAAAAGGCCGCGAATATCTAGGTTATGTTCGTCTGTACAACTAGTAAGTGAGTTGAGAAAAAGTTACTGATGTCCAGATGCCCCTGCCCCTCGTTTCAAAGAGCTAAAGGATTCCTTTGATTGCTAGCAGTGCAACCTAGACGTAGCTTGATCTTGTGTTTTCTCGGTTACGTTTGATCAATGCTATTTGAGCATTAAACATCAGCAACTCTTCCACCTATCACAAAATGTTGCCCACGCAAAGAATTTGTGGAGTGAGAGTCTAGGGATCCATCCTTAAGGTTATGTTTTACTGTCCCCTTATTCTTGTTTCAAGTATGCTAAAACTTTGCGACTTTCTCTATAACTTTTTGGGCATTAAGAAGGAGAAAACAACACTTGTTATTTTCTGTCCAACGCCTATGATTTCGCCATTTTAAAGGACATGTAGTATGAAATAACCGACACGCAACTTTTTATATTTAGAAATGTAAGAGAGTACGTGTGTCAAGATTCAATTTACCTACATCTGAGAAATTTTTCCATATCATTTACCGCGTTTTGTAGTATTTAATCGTTGCACAACACTCAATGACCATGTAAAAACCGTAGGGGCGAGTGAATCTGATGATGTTATCATGATATCGTTTGTGGCAATGTTCTTGTCACAATGACGTCATTCAGAGAACCATTTAGCGTTTCTTCCAAAGAAATCAAATGATCCAAAATAAAATTGGTTTTCAATTTACATATCTCCCTACAGCTTTCTAGGAATGATGTTGCGATTATATTGGCACCCATTTGTGAACTCAGACATGACGCTTAAATTGCTTTCTGAAGTAGTAACACAGAATATGGCCACAAACGAAATAGCATGTCCTATGCTTCCCTTTGGTTACCCTGGCGATCTTTTTCATAACACTATTTCGTGTAATAAAATATCATTTTGCAGCAAACGTTGACTTACGCTTTGCTTCATGCTTAGATGCGCATGGTTATTTGCAACATGCAGGATTTGGTATTTAACTAAAGCAATCAATCAAAGACAGTTGAGTTACTGTCAAGGGCCCATTATAGAAAATCGTGGATGATTGAAAATATGATATTGATAGTCTGATTTGTGTAGTTTATTTCAAACATTGGCACACAAAAATAGCACGTGCTATGTATCAACCAAAATTCTCCTCAGAAAGTATCTAAAACATCAAAATTCTGATTTTTTAAAAGTTAGATACCAAATCTACTGGACAATCGGAAAGGAGTAATTAGATCTAGCCATAAGATTTTGGTAAGAACAATCTAATGGTGGCAAAAATTGCAAATTTAACAATAGCAGAAAGTTTTGTGTTGGAAAAATGTTCAAAATTTACAACAAACATGTTTTCTGGTGGTACAAAACTATTCCAAAACTTTTAAAACTAACATAACCAAGCTGTAATACTGATTTTACTAAACCCAGAAGCTACCTTACCGAAGCTATGATAGTAATTGAACTGAACCCGGAAATTTACCCCAACATTTAGATCCCAAAATGTCATAAAATGGCCAATAGTTAGTCGTATGCTACAAGCAAGGCCATGAACATCTTTGAAATTACCCGATTATAATCCGAACCTTATCCTCTTTGTTAATACTTGTTCGTAATATACGATTCTGAAAATTTGCAGTACCACGGCTCAATTGTTTTGGGTATGTCAAAACAACACTAAAGCTTCAACGTTTTCCCCAGACGTATAGTAAATTAAAAAGTTTTCGTAGAGCCGTTGAAAATCTTTACATTCAACTAATTAATTCTTTGAATGTTCGCTTTATTGCTTATACTTTGATCAATTTATGACTTGAATTGTTGGACTGAAATTCACTATGATGGTAGTACGCTTCATATTTAATATAAAAGTTAATGTTTTCCGTTGTATTTATGGTCAGATGAATTAATCAATGGATTTGTCGATTTGGTCAGTATTATCTACATATCAGTTGTGATAGCAAGAATTTTTGAAGATGATTTACTAATGGAGTTCTCATCTAGAAATTTTAAGTGACTTCTTTTCTTCACAGGTAAATCTGGGGGATTGTGATTTGCTGATTGATCTGGCAACTATTCATGAAACAAGATACGAACCGAATTTTTCTAAACAAAAGAGATGGGAAATAATATATAGTAAACCCTTTTTAGACGCTGGAAGGTGAGTTATTTTGGTTATGTAGGTGATAATGATGATGATGATGATGATTATGATAAATGATGATGATAGTTGATGATGATTAATAGTGATTGATAATGTTTGATGACGATTGTTGATGTTGATTGATGATCATGATAATTGATGACAATTGATGATGATTGATAATGATTGATGATGATTAATGATTGATGATGATTGATAATGATTGATGATGGTGATTGATGATGATGATTGATGATAATTGATGATGACTTTTACCGAGTTTAGATCCAAGAATGGTAACTTAATACGACAAATGATTATAACTACGGTAATCTAACGGAAGGTTTTCTGTGGTTGTTTGAATTTAATGGCCAAGAAACCTCTTGTCGGTCAGTTTATTTTATTTGGAACTAATATTAGCAGCAACGATAGTTTTTTGTTAACTTGTTCAATAACTTGAACGATTAGCTTTAGTTAACTACTTCTTTACTTTGGTAAGTAATTAGGAATCAAGGGCAATATGTAAGTGCGGAGGTTTTTGGCTCCTATGTTTGTTTAAGTTTTTTTGTTTCCTCTTTACTGATTAAGCTGGCTTGCTATTTGATTAGTAGTTATTTAGTTCATTATCTAGTTACTTAGCAAGATAGTTAGTTTGGCAGGTAGGTAGGCCGTTAGTTAGTGAGCTACTTAGCATATGTACTTTGCTCTCGAGTTAGTTACCACTTTTTATCAAAGACGCGTATCTAAAGTCATATTGTATGGGAATAACCGGTCATTGATATCAATGAAATCGTAGAAGTTTATATCTTGAGCATTCGTAATTTCGTACATATTCGTATAAGTCTATTTATTTCCATGACATTGCACTAGCAGTGTCACCGTGCTTGTATTTTCGCAGTCTTGCGAAAATGAATGAAAATCACGATTTTATTTGAACTGTCATAAGTTGCATCTATGCATTCTCTACTCTGTTTAGGAGTGATTTTTGCCCATGCATAAAATCGCCGATGATTTGTGGTTTCAAATTAAGATCCAAATTCTGTTTAACTTATCAGATGTATCTAAATTTATCTGGCGTAATCTTAATCCATATTGTTATTTACATTTTGGTACCGTGACCCAACTTTAACGTCATTGCCACATATAAACAGTCTTTTTTTAATTTTCGGAATTTTTAAGTTTGTTTTCAGACTTCTTTATTATATATCATTGAGGTTCGGAAAAGCGAGAGAAGCGCGAGGAAGATCCAGTCTGATAGCTCCGAATTTGGAGGAGTTATTTTAGTGTTTTACACTGTTGAACTTTAGTTTGGTTCCCGAAGACTGACGTGATCAGCAGATATGTATTTTAGGCCAACATTTTGCCCGCGCCCTTCCTATAGTCTGATGAATGTATGCCCTCTCCTGCACATATGGGAGGTTAGCTTTCACCGTACGTTGTTAGGGCTAAGAATTAACAAATATTTACAAATTAGAGAACATCCTCGTGGGCGGTGAATGCCTGGTAAATTGCCCACTACGAAAGTAGTGATTTAGTAATGGTGCTGGTTACCATGCAAATGTGGCAAATGATCTGCTGTGTTTTGCCCATCACTGCTTAGGTAGGAATCAAAGTGTGATCTGGTGTTTATTTAAGCAGAAGTCGCTTCCCACTGTAAGTGTTCTCCCATGAATCAAAGAGACGTGATTATCAGATAAATGTCGCTTTCAGCTCCATGTGTACTTTATATAGGAGTAGTGGATCGTCGTATAGAAACTTAAAATATCTAATCTTATGACATCATCTGTTTCCCGGCAGTTAATGTTTAGTTCCAGCCTTTAGTAGCCCGATCATGAAACATTTCTTTGAATAAGCGACGTATAATTCTCAAACATTTCTGATCAAACGGATTCTTCAGTACTACATGACTTCGTGCCCTGTCAGTATGGTGATTCTTAAATATATGGACGCATGCGCGTTGTTTTGCTGTTTATACAAGGACTCTTTGTGACGGAACACACGAAGTGCCTATTTCATACCTCCTCCTCCCTCCCATGGGAAGTTCTACTAAAACGGGCCTGTTTATAGATGATCGATCCATCGTCATATGAACTGTGTATGTATAAAATTTAGCATAACGACCTACCCTTGGGAAATTGCATGCCATTGTATACAGCATTTTCATCTTCGTCATGCGGTGTTTTAGAAGGGAATTGCAATCTTCAAGTTAATATAAGAGTTGCCTCAAGTTTGTTTGAGTACGGACATAAGAACTACACAAAACTGTGGAAGAATGATTGTTCTGTAAAACAAAGGCAGTATTTTGGCAGCGAAATGGCAATAAGGGCGTGGTATTTGATAAATAGGAGCTTTTGATAACAAATGCATCTCCCTTAAGGACATTAAAAACGTTGAGTTAGACAAAGGTATGCAGCCTTTATTGTAAAAGGAAACCACTAATTAGCTGCCTAGGACAACACTGATGGGTGAAAAGTGTTTCTATATTTGGATTTAAAACGTCGCAAAACAGCAGTTACAAAATGTCTTTGTGTTAACAGTACAAATGCCTACAATAAGTAACCAAACTCAAATCTATTGGTTGAGGAGTCCATCAACTACGGTATTTTATCAATTTTTCTTGTCACACGAGATTATGTAGACGCAAAGTAAGTTAGTTTCCACCTCTTCCTACTTTACGGGGCACTTAATCTTGCTACACATGGGATCTTCAATGAAAAATAACTCGCCCTTGGGTAACCAAACAGACCTTATTTGGTCCAAGAATTGCTACTGTTCAAGTACTCGTGACTTGTCGATTGCAACAGGTGTCCTCGTATTAATGGGACATTCTAGCTTTTTATTTCTTGTGTGGAAGAAATGACGTTACAGGAATCTGACAACACAACCGAAGCACTGTATTATTCTAAGTCAGTTTATTTCAGATTCCTTTGTTCCATTGGTGCTTGCACCATTAGCCGTAGTGGGATCAGTCATTCGGAATGATTCAAGAGCCTGTAAATATATGCAACTCTCTGTGGATTATGTGATTATGACAATGATCATGATGTTCTACCTAAACGTTCTAATTCTAACGTTTGAACGTTACATTTACTGTATGTGCCACATCCGATATCAACGTTTACTGGGAGATCGCATTGGGTGGATCATCTCTATAGCCTGGACAGTGACCATTGTAATTTCCATATTTCCATTACTGGAAAATTGTAACGATATGGCTGGATTTACGTACAGGCATAAAGTTTCTTCAAATTTGATATTAGCTGTAGCCGGAATTGCAACAAGTCTGTTCCTCTTATATGCCCAATATCGTCTGTACAGAATTGGATTGTCGAAAGTTAGAGTGGATTTTAGAACCGCACGAGTTTTAAGAACCATCCAAATATCCAGCTATTTCTTGTACTGGAAAACGATAAAAATTGCTGCGTCTTCGTCTTTCTTAGCGTTCACATACCTCTTGTGTGCTGTCCCAACTTCCATTCTTATGATCATCGAGCTTTACCATGACTATCAACTTAAATTGCAAATGATTTGCTATGGACTAATGGTTTCCCATGTTATTTTAAACCCACTTCTTTATGGATTCACATTATCACAACTCCGAGTTTTTGTTGCTCGTCGTTTCCGGAGATCAAAAAGATGCCGAGTTGGAACAGTGTCAACCACAATTGCCACTACAAGTGTGGCAGGAGACAGCATAGAAGATTGATAAACTTTGAATACGATGTTCTAGTTTGGAATTGATTCGAAATAGATGTCGGTAAGTCCTTAGCAATATGGTTGCTGATATATTTATGGCAGGGTATTAGTATACTAATGACAAACGTGGTTACATTAGATTTCAAAATTTGAATACCACGACTTTAGTGTAGTGAAGTCTAAACAAGCGTCGTTTAATGTCACATTAAAGTTGTCTCCAAAGTAATATTTGGACGAAGATTCTAGCAAGAAACTTTTTAAGTTGGCATACTGTTACTGAAGGTAAGGTACTTTAGGCAATCCCTTTCAAGGAAGATATTGGCTTTTTTATGCAAAACGATAGCACGTGCTCGACTTAATTTAGTTCGATTAACCATAAATCGGTTACCAGGCCATAGATTAGCCAAAAAACAATTTTTTACAGAAGTCTGAAATTATGTAAACTTGTTTAAATGACCAGGGTCACTTGTTATATTTTAAAAGGCTGTCTTGTAATGAAGCCCGTTGTGAATCACCCTATTATTCCATTGATTTGTGAAGTGGGCCTAATAGTTCTCCATGAAATCTGGATAGAGTTAAAAGAGGTACGGTAATTGAATTACCCTTGGTATTAGATAAGCCGGTTCTTGATGCGTAGTTTATGTTCCTGCAGATGACTGAAGGAGTATCATCTTCCCCGCCATTAAGATACCGTTTGAACTAGGAATAAATCCTTATTTACATCCACCGCAATGTTAGTTTATTGTAAACGTACAGGAAGATGCTTAAATTAGTGACTTAAATTATTATTAAATCGCCCACTTACATCCGGATGACATTTCCTTTCGTTGCCCCTTGCCTGTCGTGTTTGAGACAGTGTAAGCCCCTTTTGCTAAGTTTTCCCACCTAACAAGGACTTATAAGATGGATTGTTCATATTACGAATCTTATCAATATGCATTCTTGGAAACGAGAAGATCGTGTCACGTTCAAAAAGTATAACGGAGAACGGACGAAATTGTGGCATGCACACTCGGACCGTTCCATATTATGTATATTAAAATGTACCAATTGTTTTAGGGCGTTTGAACCTTCACGTTGACTTTATCTGCACTATTGTTTAGACCCTGTTACGTTTCGTTTGAATAAACTATATACTGAATTATTTTAAGTCAACTTCCGACTCGTCAGTAATGTAAGTCGTAAAAGTGTGGTTAATGTTGGAAATATTTATAAATGAAATGACCTGAAATAACTTTCTTTGCTGAAGGTGATAAACGAAAAATCGCTACCATTTTAAATTTCGCTTACTGTGAAAGGGCTAAATGCGGACATGAAAATGTCTCTAAAATGTGCCTCATACGACACGCTTTCAGTATTGCAGTATATTCTTTTATTACATAGTGAACGTCTGCCTGAAAAATGGAAGATTATTTAAAAGACCTTAAATAGAGTAAAGTGTAGTTACAGAATTTAACTGTAGTGACCAATAGATTCGGGTTCCTTTCCCGTGACTTGCTCAGTTTGAAGCGGGTTAGCTCACGGTGCCACATGCTTAAATGCTCATAGAAGTATGCAATCTCATGTACTTCTAAGTGAAATAACTTGACTAGTTATTTTGTTCTATTGTGCGCTCTCGGCCGCATTTTGTAATTTTATTTAATGGTAAACACTCAAGCTAATTTCGGCAATTTGTTTGCATCACTAGTAATTGAAAACATGAGAAAAGATTTAAAATTTATTTACTACTAAGTGACTACTGACTATTCGATGTTTCATAATTTTGTTTGTTTTAATTGAGATTATAAAACAACTTTTCTCGCAACTTGTTTGCAAGTATTTTGTTCATTAATTATAGTGCTCTTTGTGATGCAATACTTCGAATTGATGTTTGTCAGAATGTTTTATGTAAGTAGCTTTACAAGTTACAAGAATAATTGGCAAAGATTCAGAACTAGCAAGGAAAGAAACTTTTGAAATTCCGTTAGCGAAGTTAGTGAGGAATATCACTCAACTTAGCGTTTACAATTGCTGTCAGTTCGAGGTGATTTTTCTTAGTGGCATTACTAAACATGGTGTTAAGGCAACAAGGACCCAAACGAGTTTTACATCTATTCGTACTGGGAATGGAATTGAGGGAACCCCTGACGATTTTCAAACTTTGATATAATGCAAACTTCTAAATCTTTTTTGCTATCTACTTTTGTGAATGTTCCCAAAAATTTGTTGTGCGTTTAATGATATTGAAAAAATGTGTCACGTCGATTTCCGGTTCTGCTATGAGGTCATTGTTGAGCGGCACCCTGACTACACACGTATTGATAATGTGTGACGATTTTTTTCAGACTATTTCTTTTGCCTCGTATTACTTGCTTGTATAATATGAATAACTTGATCACAGTATTTCATGATTTTTGTGTAAAGCTGCATAAATTTGAAGTAATGAATCAACGAATTAGTTCCATTTGTCATCTACTGGTCTCATTTTAATGGCTTAATGCGAAAATCGATTGACACGAGCTTTTTGTGGCGATGATAGATGAATGTTACATCGAGTTTCCGTTATTGTAAACTAAGTAAAGATAATAATTGTTATAAAAATATCTTAATAGTGATATAGTGTCTTACGAATGTCATGGCGTCATATGTTTAATGTGCATTGTTGGTACGTATTAGATGGATAGTCGTTACGGGCAAGTTTTCAGAAACACAATCAGTGGCTAATTACGTCACAATCGCAAATGATGATCAAATGATGCTTTCTTTTTTTAAAAAAAAAAGCATCACTCTATACAAGGCAGGGTTGCCACTTCAAGGTATTGACTTACTTTAAAAGTAGTAGAATAGATGTAATTACATCCAAAAAATTAAAGATTGCCAAGAAGATGGCAGTTGACGTAAGATGTTAAAGTGTCAAGATCATAAGTAAGAGGAAAGCAGTCTGAAGACAGAGTTGGCAGATCCTTGGCAGTCCTAGGGAAGAAACGGTAAGCATAGAAATTTCTGTTTCTTTTAGGAATAGAAACAGAAACGTCATGCTTGTTTCTGATACGGAGTTCTATGTTTTCGCCAAAAGTTCCCAAAACATGTAAAAAAGCGCTGATTTTAGGTGAATTTTGACGTCACAAGTTTAAAATTTTCTGTGAGAATGTATGTTAGACCATTTTTCGACAATTATGTGAAGTTTCACTCGTATTCGACCATTTTTGACAATTTTATGGAGTGCGGTCGAATCAGCCCATTGCTTTCCAGTTCATAAGTTAAAGGATGCTTGAAACAAGGGCGGGGATTTTTATTGATTAGGGGGCTATATACAAAGTTCATGTACGCGTGGGACGGAGTGGAACATAGCAAGAGATCGAGAAGGGAAGAGGTGTTCAGGCTAGAACTAAGAAACTGGGACGTGATAATTATTTCAATGTTCAAGATTTAAAGCGGCCACATTCTTTAATGCTTGTAGTTGTTGAAAGCAATTCTACTGATTGAAAGCGGGGTATTAAAAAGAAGTGAAGGGGGCCCCATGGTATCAAAATTGGGGAGCGCTTTCCATTACTCTACTCTTTTGCTACTCTGTTAAGTAGTGTTACTATTTATTTAGGGTAGTGTCGATATTAGGCCCACCGCTTCTTATTGGCATTTGATTGAAAGGCTGGCAATTAGAAACAGAAACAAGAAAAATAGTTTAAAATGAATTCAATGTTTTGAGCATATCTGTATCTCAGTTTCAGAGGAAGAATGGGGTAGAACTCAGATGTACCCTATACTGGCCCGTATTGATAACTTGGATTGCTACTCTTGTATATCTTCGCCAACACGTTTTCGTTTTAAGAGGGAGAGATTGTTGTTCCTATGAATACGTACAGAGAGCTAGCGTCTTGAAGCAAGACAGGCGAGAACGGTGAGGGGGTGTTGGTAGAGTATTGGGGGGGTCACT
>JAAAKL020008635.1:0-15756 GCA_010016065.2 Carybdea cf. marsupialis auct. non (Linnaeus, 1758)
CTCTGCAAATTCAATCAATCAAAATAGGTATTTCCTCAAAATATATAATAGTCAACGCACCGTCAACCCTACAAACACACACAGACACACACAGACACACACACACACACACACACACACACACACACACACTTCGAATGAGCATCCCGGTAAAAATAAGATTAATTAATAAGCGCGCCGTACTGTTAATCGAATAATTCCGGGTAGCTGATTTTCCTTGGAGGGAGAGAACTCGTACAGAGAAGGTGGCTATCGAAAGGCTTTTCTATGGGAAGGAACATCAAAATTGCACCGATAATAAGAGATATCTGTAATCAAACGACTTTTAATCTAGCTGTTGTCAGAGTGAAAATCTCAAATATTGTTCCAATGGCAGGTCTTAGCTTTAGACACCTAATGTATTTTGAAGCGGGCAAATCGGAACTCGACAGAGCAAGGCCTTTTTTATCTTGCTTCTCTTATGAATAGGGTTTCAGAGCAGCCAAACAGAAAGAACAACGACCTAGTTCTGAGAGCTGTTTACAATATAAGTGTTTGTTCATTATAAAAGTGCCAAAAACCAGCCACTTAACCACATGTTGTAGGGTTTGTCCTAATATTCAATGGTGACCCGTTTTGCGAAGTTGTAGATTGGAAACGTACAGTTGCAAATCGGATTTGTACAGCTGTAACTCGGATCTGTACAGCTGAAACTCGGATTTGTACAATTGCAACTTCAATGTTTTTCACACAGTTCGATCAGAAGGTTGCTCTACTGCATCGCTCAACAGTAGCATTCATTGCTTTCATATAAGTTAAGGGAGAAATGCAGTTCTCAATTTTTAGTTGTTTTACTGTAGATATAGATACATACTGGGGACGTGGAGTTTTAGTTTTAAGCAGTTTTAGAGTGCGTACTGCTATTTCCTCTATTGCTACAAGTTCAATTTGAAAACATATTCCCTTTCGCTCTGTACGCTCTGTAGCTATAGTCCAATAATTTCAAATTCAAGTTAAGCAACCTTTGTTACTCTTACGTACAGCTTCCCCTCCCTTCTCTTGACAATTATATAACCTTGTACAGTGTTCTCTCCCCTTCTCCAAAATGAGACAAACGTTGTTACTCTTTCGTACAGCGTCCACTCTCCTATCCCCCAAATTTAGCAACCGTTGTTGATCCTTCATACAGTGTCCTCGCACTGCCCCCTCCCTCTAAAAACGTAAGAAAAGAAGGAGAATTGAGTTGCCTTTGGGGCATTCTTCCGAATGAGAGTACAGTCTAATCACTTAGTGCTCGATCTTGAGAAGTTTCATTTTTCCAGACTATCTACTTGCATTCGATTGGAGTTTTGAGTTATAGATGGGATTCCTTTCCTACTGCAGAAAATAGGGATTCTGCGACAGAGCTTGAGAGGGTACTCCTACATGTTTAAGGCGCAAAATTATTACTTGTCTCCACAAGAGCTCGGGTCCTTTTAGCCCATTCTTTGGGACCTCGTCAATATATCCCCTCCTTAGACCCCTCATTGGATCTCGACTGCCCAGGAAATATTTCAAAGAAGATGATCGTCGGATTACCATCTAGTTCTTATGATGGTAATAATTTTATTACATGTAAATTGCAGAGTATTTAGGGTAACGATATATTAAATACTAGCAGATTTTGGTGCATGATAATTAAGAATTGGTTTGCAAGTCCATATATGTTTTAAAAAGGAAGACAAACAAAACTAGCTCTTCAAATCCTAGTAAAAGTGATTTGAACTCTTAGGTAGCAGTGAGAGAAAAACTATTTCATTAAAAATTCTGGGTCTATTAGGACACGTTTTCTAAAATGTACGACATTGCTACGCTGACTCGAGAACTAGAGTTGCCATTGTATCAAAAATGCTGGGTTGATAAGGATACATTTCTGTACAAGATACGGTATACTGACTTGATAAATATAGCTGCCGTTGTGTTTAAATTCATCGCAAATGGCTACATACTTCTAGATTTGCCTTCTGAAAAAGAAAGCAAAGTCGTTCTTTTCTTGTCGGTAAAAATCAAGGCTCTTCATATTTCTGAAAACATGTTTCCAGATTCGGACGTTATGTTCAAAGATACACTCAAAAGGAGGTTCAGCCTTAACGCACTCTCATAGTTGAGAAGCATATGAAGATGTAGGCCTACATATAATTCCGCCAAGGGATCAGTAACTATTGCTACTGCTGTGTAAGACAGCTGATAGATAGTGTGCAAAACAGTATACCAAAGTGATCTGTTTCTCATTGCTACAGAATCGTCTTCACATGTTTGGGAAGGTTAATCAGGTAACAGAAGCTCGATTTTATACAACCATTAGATAATTTGCAACGTTAAGGATTGTTATCGCGATTGACCTTTCAGTGAGCTGGACTTGCGCCAGCACAGCTCTTTGTGTTAACTAACCTGATTAAGAACAGCACAAATGAAGGTCACTGCTAGTGCACGACATATTAACTAACAATACAAGTTTGAAGTGTAGCATTGATAGAAAACGCTGCCCTCTTACCTGAGCAGATATGAGCAACCGAAGATAGAGTTAGCATCAAAGTTAACAGCATTCTTTCGCGAAAGGGAAACCCTTTCTCGCTGCTAATCCACGCTAGGTTTGTTGTGCACCGTTCCAAGAACAAGGATTCGCGAGAAGGCGACGTGAATCGTTAATTATTCTTAGAGACTTAACTTGGTTGATTCTTCGTAGCTACAGCAATGAGGTAATCACTGATTTTGTATTGAAAGAAAGTCTGATGCGCTGAAAACCAGTGATTTTTCTTACGTAATTAGGCGAAAGCTTGGCAGGTCCATTCAGATAACGCTGGGCAGAGTACAGAAGGCGCTCTTCCATATCAATGCACTACAAACCAGCGAAAACGGGTGATTTTGTTTATGAAGGCTTAATTGACTGGCAGTTGACAGAAATGGAAAAGAAGACTAGATGTGAAGGAGTGTGTGATTTATTTGCAAGCTCGGGAAATTGTTTGTTATCGCACTCCTTGCCAGTTTGCGATTTCGCTGGCCCCTGGAGCGAACGAGGTCGTCCTTGATGCAATGTTTGCAGAGTGCAGTGTTAAAGCTTAGATAATATCTTATGGATGCAAACAGTTCAATTTTTTTGAGGAATTCGAATTTTACTATATTTAAGAAACCTTGAAATCATTAGATTAAGTGCTTTCTCTAATTAAAATTTACAGTAATCTAATTAGAACAGTTATAGAATGAATAACGGATATATAATTAAATTCCAGTTGCAGCATAGAACTGAAAGTTCTTTATTTTTTCTACGAAGTCGTACATACTTGAGCAGTTGATTCTCAGGTCTAACATTAAATCTTCCAACTGGGATAAGTATGCCCTACACTGATAAAAAATAACGGGTCTCTTTAGTTTCATTTCTACATAGCACCAGAGATTTTAAAACGTTTCATAATCTCTGATAGCACTTTTTATTCTTTAAACTTGATCTAGTAAAATAACCTCATGTATAGTACCATGAATTCATCATTTCTTCCTGCCCGTAAAAAGAAAAGCGAGCTCAATCAGTCGGGTGTATCATAGTGAAGATTCGCTGATTCAACTGCACTTAATTCAAGTGTTACAGTCTCAACTCAGACGGTTACCTTTTCCTCCTCCAATCCAAATTAATAAGAAGCAGCGGCGTAGCTAAGAGTGAAAGGGCTAGATATCCGATGCTCCAATCCCTCAGTACTTTTGTGCTGAAGCACACAAACAAATCATTAAATTTGAGCTAATGCCAGAAGCTTTCATCTCATCTACGGTTTATGTAAGAGTGAAATTCACGAGTGAAAAATAATTATCTCCCGCGTAGCCAAATCATCAATTGTGCTAACGGTTATCCTTGCAGTGGCTTGATGGAATGATCATTCTCAGTGTTTCAAATGGGAGGCATCCCAAACTGTGGCCATACCATATCCTTTTCTACGTAGCAGATCTTCTGATAACTGTAGAACGTTACACACAAGATGATAGCAAATGGAAAGTAATTGCGGGGAAAAGAACGTGTGTAAGAATTTCTAAAGCAATGGTCAACAATTTTTGGTCAATCGTCAAATTAGGTGTCCCCTGATGATATTCTAAATGTTAACCAACCTGTCAAGGATCGGATGAAGTAAGCAACAATTCCTTCTGTTTTGAGCTCTAATTTTCAAAATGATAGTTCTTACGATTACAGAATGACGTCTGAGTAGGCCCCAGTGCCCTTTGCGTATTCATCGAGGCCACCCAAACGCAAGTATTTCCCATGTGACGGGCTTCTCGAGTTTCCATCTTCGTTATTCCCCTAACATGTGCTTGGTGGACCTCATGGTTCGACTGAAGAAACGTTAACAAAGCTTCATACCACTGGAATGGAATCCCTGTCCATCATTTTCCTAGCAAGCACTTCGACTACACGCTGGATACAAAGTTGCTAATGTTGGAGTCTTATCAAGTCCGGTCTCTTAGTCTACCATTTTCAGTAGCGGAGGAGTTTTGGTACTGCATAGGTCAGAGATATGTATGTATACGTAGTGTGGAGAATCGTCACTAGGCCCTTTGATGTCTACTTCTTGTTGACGTTAAAATTGTATGTTCAGATTTTCCTTTCTTGTGGTTGTAGAAAAACAAGCCAACGTACTTCTTTAGGTTCTATAAGTGCTAGCCACGGCACCAATTTGTAAAGAAAACCTCGAAAAATACACGAAATTACATAACTCTATCAATCTTTTCTGTGTGTCTACCTGATAGGGTTTGCGACGTATGGTCATCTTACCGAGATCCACTTCGGCTTTGGTATTGGCCCGTAGCTAGCAGAATGTTCCAGGTGAGGGGGCACAGCCCCTGTATTTTGAAATAGCTTCTATTACGCAAGAGGTAGCTAGTTGACCAATACAACTGTAATCAAATACAGGGTCGATTTAAAATCGATAACCAGAAGTCGAGTAACAATTGTATACTGACTTTAACACAAACATACGCTCGGATCTTTCCTCAAGGGGGCAATGCCCCTACAAATCTGACTGTTGGGGGCACTGTCCCTCGTCCCCTTTCCTTCTGCTATGGGCGTGATTAGCACCTGTGAATTAAACAGCTTTTTGCAAGGGTCGGTAGCATTTATTTCCTAGCACTGGCTAACATGTTTCTTCTGCGGCTGATAAACCGGAGAAGGCACGGAGATCGCGATATTTCCACGGTTTCTTCTACTTTACGTTGATAGGACGCCGAAATCAGAGAGAAGGATATTTGAAATTAAATAGTTGATTGTGTGGTAACAATGTATCATTTACTGCAATTAGAATCCGAGTTACAATTCGATATCAGCCGATAGCAACATCATGATAACAGCCAGCATGACACCTTATTACCTACTTTTCCAATCTTTTAAATTTGTATGTTTACTTATGTACAATTTCCAGTAATAAATTATCCTCTCCTCTCACTAGAGTTATTATCACAATTCAATTAAAATTGATTGACATCTTATTACAACTGGAATTTTACCAGGTTTAAAGTCAAATCACAAAATCATGTACAATATATATTTATTTATATCTATGTACACTCTGCCGTCATTCAATAGTTGCAATTTAAAATTTCAATATAAAAGTTATAAAAGTATTCACCCAAACTACCCCAAACTTCCGTTGTGATAAAATGTACCTATATTCTTCAAGGTACATGTAATACAATAGTGACCCCTTCTGTCACCTTTCCGTAAATAGAACATTTCCCAGGATTGATTTCAGTAGATCAAGCACTTATTGTATCAAGCAACTTTTCTGTGATCCTCCATCCCATTACCAGGACCTAGTCCTATTTACTCTCAATTCTCATTAAAGGAAGTCATCATTATTACCTTTTGTCATGTATGGTCATCTCTTTAAACTCGAATCAACCAAAGAAATCACTTATTCCCAAAACGAATCATAAAAAGCACAAACATCTTGAAAATGAAATCTCATCGTCACCAAGGCTCCCAAGGATGTATAGTTCATAATCGGAACAAGAGTACAACCTAGTAAACCTGACCACCCCAACACCCACCCCCAACCCCCCAACAACCCCTACCCCCCACCCCCCAAACAACCCCCCCCCCCACCCCCCCCCCCCCCCCCCCCCCCCCCCCCCCCCTACATCCCCTCATCGGCCCACGCTCACACCCCCACCCCCCTCCCCACACCATCCCCCACCCCCATCCCCACAACAACCCTCACCCCAACACCCACCCCAATCCCCACAACATCCCTTACCCCCATCCCCACAACAACCCTCACCCCAACACCCACCCCAATTCCCACAACAAACCTCACCCCAAACCCACATATACACAAAGACACAAACATATAATTCACGAGGTTACCAGACCTTGTGCGCAATACCTCACACTCGACAAGATTTCAGGGTAAACGGATATCATATCCCAATCCTCTTTCCATCTCATCCTCTCAAATTGACTGATTTATTTAAAGGAAACTCGTTACCTTTCCACTCCTGGCCTTAAATGATGAGCAGACCTCCCCTCTCACCACCATCACACACCCTTCCAAAATGATCTTTACAATTGTCCAGCTCCCGATTACTCCCCATTAAAACAGAGCTCACCTTATACCCTCTTGACTCCAAACTGAGCGAGCAATTGCTGACCTGACAGAATTAAATTGCACTTACTCTGCAGTAAGCGTACGTTGATATGTCATGTGTAAAATTCCATCTTCCTGGCAAACCAATTGTTGAAACCCCTTATCAGGCCTCACTAACACACTAACACCCCTCCTTCCCCACATTCACGCAACATTAAAATGCCTATTCAACTTCAGACGAACGTGTCGAAATCTCAGGAACAGAATTGCATAGTACTTCATTTACAGAAAGCATACATAGATGTTTTATGCGTGCAGCTCCGTTTTCTTAACAAGCAAGACATTGCAAATTCTATAGCCTCGCGCTAATATCAACACTCGTAAATAGTCTTGGTGGAATGTTTCCCCGAACAGAAAGTGATTGAAGTCTCGTCCGAATGACAGAATCCTTTAGTACTTACTCGATAGTAAGAATACAAAGATGTTCTATGTGTCCAACTCTGTCTTCACGGTCAGACATTCATCTCGACCTTCCCGTGTCAAACATACAACGAGCACCCTTCTACATTCATGTTGATGATTAGTAGCTTTTCGATCCAACACCACTTTTCCTGTCCAACACTTACTCACATAGGCCCACTGACTCAAAACAAAACAGTCAAAGCCCGCCTAGATATTGCACACTCGCATACATACTCAACACTATCCACAACAATACACACACATATATAAACGTACACACATATATATACACGTATACACACATACACGTACTTACACATACACGCACGCACGTACACACATATACACGCACACACAGACGTACACACATATATACGTACAACCATACACAGACGTACACACACAGACGTACACATACAGACGTACACACACGCATTGAAACACATGTTGCCATACAAAAGTCGCACGCACATTTATATAACCAACGCATTCTTAAGTCCCGTCCGCATAACATTCATTTTAAACAGACGTGCAAGCAAATAAACGTTTTACAAAACATTTCACAAACAAGCACACTTACGCAAATACAAAAATCCACAGTTTCTTATCAGTACCCCCCTTACCACTCCCTTAATGAACCCCTACCACCCGCTACCACCCTAGATAGTAATTTATACTTCTATACCCCCATTCTCGTCCTTTCCCTTCTCATATTTCACCTCCTTCTGGAGAGTAGCTGGCAGCATTTACTGCCTGTATGGTGGATGCGCCATAACCCCAATAGGACCCCGATGGGGAGTTCCTACCCTAAAGTTAGGGATGGGAGTCTGGCGCAGCTCTTGGAAATCCCCAAGGTCCATATTTTGGCACTCCAGGTCTTCATTCTCTGCTACCTGTTTTTTCTTCTTCTTCTTTTTCCCCTTACTTTTCTTCGGTTTATCCTCCTCCATGTTTCCTTGCAGCGGTGGTAAAGGCTGTGAGACGATACCATGCCTCTTGTTAAGTCCAGATAACGGGGGAGCTCCGGATAACGAAGATAGTCCCCTTCCTATAGGTGCCAGATTTGTTGATAATGGCAGTGAGGATGACCTCTCGAAAAGTGGGTTTGGCTTTAAAAGAGAAGAGGTGATGACATTACCAGGAAGGCCTTGATCTTTAGTATTACCCTCAGGAAAAGAAGATTTTATGGGCTTTAGAGGCTGAAGCAGAGAAAGACCTCTGGGTCCAGGTGCTAGTGTCTCACACCGACCACCGAGATCGGGCATACGATGAGCACCGAGGGCTGTTGGGGCAGGGGATGAAAAATGACCCGCACTCTGTCCAAAAGGAGTACTGTTTGGTGTTATTGGTTCTAGGACCGCATTTCCAGATAAATCTGGCTTCTTCGCCTCATTCCCTTTTGTTTTCTTCTTCTTCTCCTTTTTCTCCTTGCGCTTTTCCTTGTCCGGACTCCCTTTGCCAAGTGGTGCATTGCGAAATGTTGTCTTCGGTTGTATTCCCTCATTTGCAGAATAGGATGGATTGTCTTGATCTCCAACAAAACATTTTTCGTCATCAATCGGCCAGTCGTCGTTGTTAAAATCGGAATCTGTGTCGACATAACGTTCGCCTTCAGCCACCTTTGACTCCTTTTGCTGTTTTGTATTTTGAAGGCACCTAAAGAGGAAAAACAAGAAACAACAACGTTAACCATCAACTTACTTAAAACTGCTCCGATACAGGGCTTCTAAATAAAGCAAATATTGTGAATATATGTATAAATGTATATATACAACTATAATGTAGGGGCAAAAAGATTACAATATTAAATGCTCGTAGCTATCCTCAGGTCATAGTTAGTGTTTATATAATCGATATATAAATTAATCAATTTATGGGTCCACTCAGTATGTTGAGTCTCTGCATGACGTTTCTGTTTGTGTTCCTAAAACAAATAGAAATTTCTATGCTAACAGTTTCTTCCCTAACGCTGCCAAGATCTGGAACTCTCTGTCTTTCCTCCTACTTCAGATCTTGACACTTTTAAATCTAATGTCAATCACCATCTTGGAAATATTTAATATTTTTTTGTCTGTAATTACATCTATTTCTCTGTTTACTTTCTATTTCTACTTCTTTCCAAGTATCTCAATACCTTGAAGTGGCACCCCTGCTTTGAATTGAGTTAAGGATTGAAAAATAGATATATTCATCGTTATCGAGAAGAGAGGATTTGAAAATATCAAGTTCGAAGAGATGCTAGAGAAAGGTGAATATGCCACTGTAGGGACTCGAACCCGGGACCTGTCACCAGTTGGTATAGCAGAAGGCTGCGAGTGAGGGGATCAAGGATTAGAATACCGGTGGTGGCTTTTCCCCCTCTTAGCAACTGTTCAAACTCTTAATTCAGTGTTATATTTTCCCCTTCACTCTTTCAAACTTTTTCAATCGATACCAGAGAAATAGAAAAGTATGTCACCAGCGTTATCTCGCTTTCTCGAGTATCGAGTGAAACTCATCATTTCATGTTTTCTCTTCTCCAATACACCAACAAAATTTTAGGAATTATCTTTTCTTAAATAATTAAACAATTCTTGTATTTTTTATGTACAGATTTTAACAGAAGGATAAGCTTGATATGCTTTATTGTGTCCGTAACTAAGCAACCGTATTAACCACAATATTATCGCTCAAAACACCAGCTAGAAGCCGATGGTTAGACTAAAATTTCAATCCAAAAATCAGGTGTTTGGAGGGTCTGCTTGCTTACTTTGCTTCTCTAATTTTCAACTTCATTTTCTGGAGAAAAGAAAGGTGATCTATACCTACAATTATACGTTTACTCGCTTTGCACTCACGTTCCCATTACCTTTTTGTACGTGAAATTTTGAACGAGACAATCGTTCTACGAGACTAAACCTAAAGTTACAAATGATTTTTTTAAATTTAGGTTTTCTTACCGACCAGCCTCGATGGTCTTTTTCAAGTTTTCCCTCAGCTTTTCATTTTCACTGATGAGTTCTGTCATGTCGGCAGCCATGTCTTTTTGCTGTTGCTGCATTGCAGACATCTTGAACTGCAACTGATCAATTACGTCTTCACGCTGTCTGAGCATCTCTTCAGTTTGATCATCAGAATAACGACGATTTTCTGCATCCTCATTTACTTCCAATAGTCGTTCATTCTCATCTTTAACTCGCTGATATTCTTGCGTAAGATTTTCAATTTCTGCAGCTAAGGCCATACTTTCCTTTTTGGTGATGCACATATTTTCTTTCAGATTTTCCAAGGTAGACTCAACATTTCCTTTTTCTGATACACTCTGATCAAGCTTCCTCTTTAAATCCTCATTCTCCTCTTCCAATTTATCAAGCACCAATGACAATCTCTCATTTTTGATTGTTAAGTCCTTCGTCAAATCTCCAGCAGAACTTGTTTGCTTGTTGTTCAATTGAAGCTTCAATTTCCTGTTCTCCTCTTTTATGCAATCAACTTCTGCTCTCATTTGATCACAGATGATACTCTGTTGTTTCAAAGTCCCAATCTCCTCTTCTAGTTCCTGGATCTTTTCTTTCAACAACACAATCTCATCTTCCTTAACAACAATATCCTGTGCCAAGTTGCCATGTACTCTTTCAGAGTCATTGCAAGTGTCCGTCAGTCTTTTAAGTTTTTCTTCCTGTTGATGGCATGTCTTTCGAAGTCTCTCTCCCTCCTTTACTGACTCATCTAAGGCCACTTGTAATCCTCCCAACTCCATCTTAGCACATTGCATCCGATTTCTTAAAAATGCTATTTCTTTATCAGAAACAGATTCTTTTGCCTTTGATGAATGTAACGCCTTGTTCTCTTCGGCTACTGCTTTACTTTTGCTTTCCTCAGCCTCTTCCTGTGCTTTCTTGAGAGCGTGTTTCAATCTTTCAACTTCCATTGAAAGTTGTTTTACTTCTTTCTGATACTTCAATCTCTCTTCGTCCATCGATTTACATTTACAGTCACTAGCTCTTTCTTTATCGTTCACCTTTCCTTCAACTGCTAAATCTTCATTCTCCTTTTTAATACTTTCTTTAGACAAACTTCCTTGTTTTGCATTCGACTGATCTGCAATGGATGCATCTACTGTTAACTCAAGGCCTGCTCCAGTGCTAGGTAAAGGAACACTTTCAGCAACTGAAGCACAAGCCTTCTCTTTTAAAGCAATAATGTACTCGACGCTTCTCTGATGGTTCACTTGATTTTCCATGATAAGTCTTTGTTGATGCTCAAGCTGCCCTTGCATTCTATCAATCCGACTTTCCTTTTCTCTTAACTTGTCTTTAAGCGCCCTGTTTTTGGCTTCTGTTTCATCCACAAGGTCTCTCAGCTCAAAATATTCAGGATCGTTCTGTCTATCACCATTAGAGCTGTTCTCTTGGAAATTTTCTGCTATGTTAGAAAGTAATGCTTTTGTGCTTTGCAACTCTGATTCCAAGCCGCAAAACTGAGTTCGCAATTCATCAACTACCGCACCCAACTTGTCTCCATCTTTCTCAAGATTGCTAGCTTGTTTAGACTCTACATTAATTACACCTTCCATCTTCTCTTTAATGCTTTTCAAGGCATCTTGAAATGATTCTACTATATGTTGATTAAGCGTTGATCGATATGAATCCGAAATCTGTTGACTATTGCCCACAGAGGAAGAATGCCCACTGTTTGCTAAAGGTGACAAAACGTTGAGAAATGCGAAGTTCTGCTGCACGTCAGGAGAACTGGAATCAGATGCACCAACTTTTGCAGACAAGAGTGTATTTTGTAAAAGCCCCAGATGCTTCTTAAGCTCATCAGCTTCCTCAGCTTTTAGTTGACATGTGTTCCTGTACATAGTTAGCGCTCTCTTCAATTGTTCTTCTCTAAATACTGCCTCGTTCTGATTGCGAGTAAGATCAATTACTTCTTTATGCAGTTGTCGAGTTTTGTAGCGAGCTTCATCTATCTGCCTCAAAACTTCCTTGTGTTGTTTCATAAAATTGCAAGTATTTGATTTATACTTTGCCGACCTATCAGCAGAGAAACATCCCAGAAGGCCTGTGGATACAAACTTCCGCCCGCAAATGCATCTCGTTTCGTTTTGCACGCTACAACTCTCATAAGCAGCACCTTTTCCGTTCCCCTTCTTTGAGTCCCCATAAAATACGTCTTCTCCAAAACTACCAGTAGTTGGACAAGCACTAGACATATACTTTCGAAGTGCTTCGATCTCATCTACATATAGATTCAGTTCTTCTTCTTTTTCTTTTTTAAAATAGACATAATCCATTTCATATGCTTGTTTAAGCTCTTCCAACACCATTCCCTGTTTGGTTTCAAATTGTCGTACTTTATCCTCAACTCTTCTCTTAATTTGGGTCAAGACATCTTGCACTTGCATACTCACGTCGTTATTGTTACAGCACCCCGTTTCCAGCTTTTGACTTGCAGTTTGTAATATGTCCACGGCTTGCTTTCCCAATAAGTTATACTTCTCCATTGAATTTTCATAGCATGTTCGTACTTTAGCTACCTCTACGCATTTCTGTGTTACGGAATGAAGTCGAGATTTGGTTCTGCTCAGTTGCTCTTTCTGGCGAAGATACTTTTCCCGGTATTCTTTCGAAATCTTTATCTTTTCTACTTTCTCCTCGTTGCCAGACGCTGTTTGATTATCTTTGTTGCAACCAGACTTTTCAATAGAATTCTCAGGCTTACCTTTGCCGTTTTGAAAGCTAATGCTGACTTGATTTGCTTGGATACTCATGCCTGAATCTCCACATGAGCTGGTTTGTGGCCTTAAGTTCGGGATAATGGATCGTGCCTCTTGCATCCCATTCTCAGCTCCACTTATAATACGGACATCACATTGCTGCATAGCCTCTAGCACTTCTTCGCAGACTGAATCACCACCTTCAGGAATAGTTTCTCCCACAGTAATTTTGTCCTGTTGGTCTTGTTTACTTTCGTTTAGTTTGGAAATACTCCCTGTTACCATTTCTACCAACGTTTCAGCCTTCTTGTCCAAGTATGTGGATATTTTATGACCAACAACTTCGGCTACATCAGTTGCGGATTTCATATTGACTGCGGGATCTATCATCGCTGGTCTCTCGTTAGGTGCCATGTCACAAAGCCCATCAAGCTTAGCATTACGAGCTTCATCACTTGTGCCGCTGCTTAACTCCACCCCCTTGCTCTCGCAAGCATCTATGTCTCTGCTAACAACGGAGGCATCGGCTTCATCGAAACTTGGCGTTTTTACATCTGTTTGATTTTGTGGCACACAAGCAGCAGTGGTCTCTGCTTGGCATCTGTTGCTATCGACCATCTTGCAAAGCACCTTCGCTTCAATAGGCTCATCTTCTCTGCCCTGTTGATCTGCACACTGCTTCGTCAACGAGTTGCTCTCTCGTGTTATTCCATCATTCAAACTCTCGATCTGAATTCTTTCCGTCGTACCGGCTTCTTTGCCATGGCCCCTATTCTCTGCTCTTTGTTTTCCACAACATAAATTGTTGACTTGAGTGGCGATATCAGATGGAATCGGGCTGTCCGATATTGAAGGATTCGAGTTCGCACTTTGCACAATCTTAAGCTCTCCTTGAACGACAACACAACTCGCATCATCATGGACAGAAATTTTTGTACCTGTACTCGACTTCTTGGAAGCTTTACTTTTTGCCTTTGTTTTCAGTTTGTCTAACTTCGATGGCGTTTTCTTACAACGTTTTGGTTCTTCTATAGCATATACTCTTGACTTAATTCGATCGTGTTTGCTATTACTATCTTTAGGCAAATCTGCGCTGCTCCAGCAAGAGGAACTGTCTGAGAAGTATGCCGATAGTTGTCCTTCAGAAGGCGACGAGGAAGGCAAATGGTATTTGGTGTCAAAAGTAGATTGTGTCATTGCGGATGGACATTTGCCACTTTCTACGATCTTCTCTGATTTAGATTTATTAGCAGGCAACAGTGTCTTGTCTGGTCCTGGTGAAGTCAAACATATTATGGATCATAAGAAATCACAGCAAAAACCTTAGTTTCTTTAAATAGGTTTGAAATAAATGCGATTCAAGGATTCCAGACAGAATCGAACGCATCAAAGCTTTGCTGAGTCGCTCAGGCAAACTTCAATCCAGTGAGGCCTTAAGGTTTATAATTCTAATCTTAAATATAAAGTTTATAACAAATGCTTACGCAAAATATTTTTAAGAAGACGTTTCGACATCACCGGGATGGCATTGTCAAGTAACTATCTACTGAATATGTTCCAGATATCAATGACATCCCGATGTTGTAGAAACGACGCCTTCAAAATATTTTGCGGTAGCATTTTGTTATAAAAATGTTGTAAGTGAATCGAGAATCGGCATACATTTATTCAAAAATTCAAAATGTGTTGATATTTACAAGTAAGTTTCCTTTCAGCTTTTAGAACTTCGTTTTTATCTAACCGTTTGTGAAGTTAGAACAGAATCTCTCCATGTTAAAAAACATCACGGCCACCGGCCGGGAGGTTGAACTAAGAGTCTAGGCTGGTAAATGTTTGTCTTTCGCTGGCTTGAAGGCTATGTATCGAAAATCTCATGAAGCTAAATAGAGGAATGTGACAAGCACACTGTGTACTTCTATATTGCGGAATTTCTGATCTGTACAACATCAAGAGCCATGAATAGCAAGAGCGTCCTGAAAGATTAGGGCTTTTTCTATAGTGCTATACCCTGATTCTGTTTAAGCAGCAGTTGTTGAATGGACGCACTGCCATTACGGTCGTTCATTACACATAACAGTGTCCACCTCTCTCAGCCAAAAGATCATTGACCACAAACGGTGCAGTCTGCAGTATCTAAGCTTACTCGTAGTTTAAATGAGTTTTTTAAGATACCTTTTTCTTTAAAGGCGTCTTATAAGTGATATAGAGATGTGTATTAATCTAACTAGAAGCCAAACTAGCTAAAACTTAGGAAATACTTAGCTACATCTTGTTAATGTATGGTTTGCAGACGATGCAGATATACCTTATACAACTGGACACGTTAAAAACAAATATTTATGTACTGAACGTAAAATGCAATGCTTTAAAAGCTATTGTTCTCAAAGCAATGATACAGCTACATATTTAAATAAATAAATAGGTAAACAAATAAATGAATAAATAAACACGTAAATAAATAAGCAAGTAAATATGAAGTTTGATAGAAGAATGAGTACATAAATGACAACATGTGAATAAATTAACGTGTAAGTGATTAAATATATTAATGTATAAGTAAATAAATGAATAGACATATGAACAAGTGAATAAATGAATGAACATATAATAAACAAAAAATAAATAAATAAATAATCAACGAATGATCAAATAAATTAAAGGTTATGAATAGTTACATATATATTAGAGAAGAAATAAAGGAATAAGTGAATAATAAATGAATAAGTGAATAATAAATAAATAATTGAGTCCTTAAATAAAGGAATAAATCAACTAATACATAAAGAGATCAATGAAGATATATATGTTGCAAGAAAGAGTAAAAGAATCGCTGAATATATATATGTTGGCTCCGACCAAAGCAAATTGCGTAGGACTTAGTAGACATTTCGAGTTTCGTATTTTGTGTAGGAAGGCGTTAGTTCCCGTTCTAACACACACCCATCATTCAAGCGTGGGTTTTCATCTATTATTTGCATACTTGCACGTTCGATTATTAGTATAAATGTCATTAGC
>JAAAKL020008636.1:0-15756 GCA_010016065.2 Carybdea cf. marsupialis auct. non (Linnaeus, 1758)
TGCCTTGTCTTTAGCGAAGAATTTTTAAAAAATGCCGCAAAAAGAGAATATTTGGTCCTATCCACTTTGGTCCTCAGTAATTGTTTGGATGTCCACTTAAGCAGTGGAGACGACACAATCAGATACTCTCTGGAAGAGTAGCGAATCTTTAGAGCATTTTAGTCCCTATAATCTCCCTATGTGCACAACTTATATTGCATAAAATAATAGAATTGGCTTAAAATCCAAAAACGCAGTTAAACTAAAACCTACCTTCATTTGGCTGAACAGAAATCAGTCGTATTGAACTTTTGAAGGTGTCACACCTGAAACTGTAGACGTTTGGTTTTTGCCTGCCTGGGGATGATGTATCTTGCTCAAACTGTTAAAAAATGTAAAGGTTACATAGAGTGTTGTGGCATCCCATTAATGTAAAAATTACAAGTGTAAGAAAGCATGACGCATACAATGGAAGTGTCCAATTAGCAAGTAGACTTCAACATGTATACCTCGGCCTTCATACCTTTTGCTTTGCAACAAGTGTTATGCCCAATCAGGGCTTACATCAGACCTTTTACCTCTACCACTGTCCACAATGTTCCGTGGCCTGGGCATCATCCGCAGATACATTATTTGCTGTAAGCAACTTAAGTTTTGGTTGGGAGCCCCATCTGCTCAATTTTCACACTGAAAAAATACGCAAGTTGTTTAATTAATCGCTTATGTCACATGCTTCATTGATGGACAGAAGAGGAACCGAATTCATTTAGAAGAGAATAGAACAGATGCAAGGTATATTTCGTACAGTAATGACCAACTAATTGGTACAAGCGAGTTGGTTTCGAAAATAAAAAAGGGAAAGGGGTTGTAGGGCAATTATAATTCCGATATTGAGCGATCAACCTTAAGTTAAGGTCCACCTACAGTACCTGCAGTGGACGCGCGCATTTTTCTTACAAAGTAACATATCAAAGTATATTTTTAAGTTGCTTACTTGAATACAAACTACGAAGTGGAGTTGCTTACAAATTCTTACTTTTACTTACAAGAAAATTTCCTGACATTTTTCTCCTTGACCGCTGACCGCCACGTGCTCTTCTTCGAGCCGATCTTTCTAGTGATTCTTAAATCATTTACTTTGGCTTCTCGTTTGCAGTGGGCGAGAAACGTGTATTGTCGATTTGGATGAGTCGAACTCAAACCTGAGGAATACGAAATTGCATGATGGGCTCCTGCAAAAACAAATCTTGGTTACTTCTATCATACCCTACTCCAAAGAGAATCCAAAACTCGCAGCAGGCCATCAGGGTTCCCAAACATAGCATTTCAGAACCAATGAATCCTCCGCCCATATCATACGCCTAACATCTGCTGTGCTTCCTTATAGCTTCACAATCAGAATGATAAAGGTCCATCTCGAGATATTATGACAGGCTAAAATCGCAGCTTTTGAAAGAACTGGTCATACTAAACCAAGTCTATCTAGACATATATTTGACCATCAACTGGTATGTGACAAAGTAGAGAGGTTGAATCGTCTTCTACTATCAAGGGAAAGTTTCACACCTTTCCGACGGTAGCAAGGAAGGCATGTCAACGAGTTGGAGTTCGTATCCTCTGCACAATCCGAAGACACAAAAATGACTTGGGTGTTTAGTCCTGTAAAACTAATAAGTCTTGCCATGAGAGATACCAGTGACGACCATACAAATAAGAGTCCAGATCTGAGATTGTTAGCACACAGTTATTCAACTAGTAGTCAAGTAATGAAATAATGCGTCTGCTATTACGAATTTCCAACGAAGTGATACATTGAAGAGTTTTTAATACCTCTTAAACCAAGATTTATTAGGATTCAATACATTCAATAATAAGCCTCAGTTTCCAAGAAGCTGCAGAAATCACACTGAACAAATAAGGCATTTCGTTAGGTTGAAAACTTTTTAGAACGATACTCTTAGAAACCTTTTATCATTAAAACAAGACACAAACATTGCCCTCCACCGTAAGTTGTTGGATTCTGGTATTTCGTACCACAAACAATCCATTTAAGCTGTAGAGAGATCTTTGTAACATACGTATCCGCGTCTCAATGAAATGTATTTATGTTTGTTATGAGATGAACTGACCTTATCTACCCACGGAGCGTCTCGGCACTCTCTATCTTTCTACGAGGTAATATGATCTTCAACAGAGAGTGTGGTGAAAAATGAAAGATTCTGTACCTACTCTAAACAAAACCGAGAGAAATATTTATAAGGATCCGCTATCTTATTCTAACGGATAAAATGGTACCCTTTTCCTTCCGTTGTTTTGCGGATAAGATAGCAGATTTTATTTCGTTGTTTTGCGGATGAGGTAGCAGATTTTATTCCGCTGTTGTGCGGACGAGGTAGAAGATTTTATATCGCTGTTTTGCGGATGAGGTAGCAGATCTTATTCCGTTGTTTTGCCGATAAGATAGCAGATCTTATTCCGTTGTTTTGCGGATAAGATAGCAGACCTTATTCCGTTACTTTGAAGAGATTCTGAACGTTTCCATGGTTGTGACATGCGACAAAGTGTGCCTACCTGGCTTAAACTGGTTGTTGTTAAAACAGCTTAAGCATAAGAATGATAGAGTGTTGCAACTACGTACAAAAAAGACGATTTTGTGAGAGGTAGTTGTGCAGCAGATATGGAGCTATGGAGGACCAGTCGTAGTTCTAAAACTATTTGCTTCGGATTATACTACGATTTTACAACAAACTTCGAAACACTTCTATCAATCACATCAAACGACTTTGGTTATCAATAATATACAAGATTTAATTTAACAAGATATGATACAATGAAATGCGATACAATACGTGTCTCTAAATTACGCGGTTAAGATCCTAAGTTGCACGCTACGTTATTCGTCTTCATCGGCGTCTGTACAGATCCCTCAGTGTTAAGGACTTTATTCACAAGTTAAGCCAAGCTGTCTATAGTTTCACGCATCACAGTTGTAAAGCTATGCATCAGGGTCACACCAAACGTCAATGTCATAAACCGGGAATTTCAGATTTGACAGAAAAGAAAACGAACATGCTAAGCTATTCCTCTATAATTCATTACTCGATTTACACAGGTTACTCGCTTTGTTTACAAGATATTCAATTGAATCCTGCAGATTTCTGAGATTTCCATCTTTTACTTGAAGACGCAATGCGTATATTGAAAACAATCTTTAACATAAATTGGCCCTCTGTTACTCTCTCTTTGTTTTAACACTTGTTTGTGATCTTTAAACTTACCTTCAAGTTCATTAATTATCTTGTCCCGTTTTATAGAGAAAAGAGGATTTGAAAATATCAAGTTTGAAGAGATAGTAGAGAAAGTGAAAATGTCATTTCCGGGATTTTAACACTGAACATTTATTGCTTTCAATGGGCTGTGGGCAACATAATGACCTAGGTGGCAGTTCCTCACTGGTCAGGTCACATCGCACGGGAGGCTTGTCTCCAAAATTGCATAAAGCTGGATGCGATGTCCACCAATGGAGTATCAGGACTATGTTATCACCGGGTCACTATAGCTCAATTGATAGAGCAGCACGCCGCGAATGCATGGGTGTCGGGTTCGAATCCCGGTGGTGACCTTTTCACGTTTCTCTTGTAACTTGATTTTTTTTAATTTTGTAGTATATGTTTCATTTTTATCAGACATAGTGTACATATTACGAACTCCTTTTGTCACTTAAACCATACTCTGAGGATGGTACTTGAAACATCAAATGAAACTATTCGATTTCAAACAATATATGATACAGCAATACGTGATACTGCAGAACAAAGAAATAGCAGAAGAGGCACCGGGTGTTTCCGTTGTTAATAAATTTTCCTTGCGTTTGAGCAAATGCGTCGCCTGACAAATGGGGCCTGCCTTTCACTAGTGACGTAACAGAAGGAGATTGCCGTAGAATTCTTTCCTAATGCAACCAATATTTCACTTTGTTCAGTTTATTGCAATACATTCTTATTCCAAATTCTTTGAAATGTTGGAATATGTTTTCCTTCAGTAGCTCGGGTACGCCGCTGCCAAAGTTCAACCCAAATGCGAACTGTTTGCAGTTTAAAATTTGGTCTCATGACGAAAATGAAACCTTCGCGTTCGCGTGGCATAAATTCTGCCAAAAAACTTCAAAGGATGCAAGCCTTACTGTGCCTTCTGTCTTTCCTCCATTCTGCGATGATAAAATACCAGATTGTACAACTGAAGATGGTATAACACGATACGAAAGTACAAGATGTTACAATAAATTATCATGCGACAGAAGATGGGATAACACGATACGAAAGTACAAGATGTTACAATAAATTATCATGCGACAGAAGATGGGATAATACGATACGAAAGTACAAGATGTTACAATAAATTATCATGCGACAGAAGATGGGTTAGGAATATGACTTCCCCGATGCAAAAGGACGTTTTGATGGCTTTATGCATACTTATATAAGCAAGGGGCTGCCTTGAGCGGAACACTAATATTTAAAAATTCTTATCTATATTATACATTGCCACTTACAATAATTGAGGGTACCTACCGGACTTATTCTGTCTTTAAGAATGGAAGCAATTATCTCCAGCTGAGAGCCCCTGAAAAGAAAATTGATGAGTTTGTATAATCCTCGAAACGCACGTGCAAAAATTGAGAAAACATTGCAAGAGATTAGTGTCGAATAAATGACGCAATATTGTAACCTCGTTATCTCTCTTCTTCCATCCTAATCACGGCACCATGTCACACATAGTGAGTCGAAATACGAGTAGAGAAGGAGAAAAGCACGAACGTTGTTGACCTTCAATAAATCTTTCTCACTCAACGTATGAATCACAACTGCCTATGAAGGTGTAGTCATTATCTGATAAAGTTTAACATGAAAACGAGGTTACAATATTACGTCATTTAATTGACATCTGGTGACTCCTTATGTTTCTCTATAACTTCATGAATTCGATGTAGTTTTGTTCGGTTACAATATTACGTCATTTATTCGACAGTTAGGAAGCAGAGAGCAAGTAGCGAGATAAAATTATGCCTAGTTTGCTTAATACGGTTTCTAGTTCCAAGTCTTCAAAGGTTGTTTTAATTATCACCCAATGTGAAGAACCCGCGACATAACAGCCAGTTGAGTAGGATGGGTAACAAACAACATCAAAACTATATTTAGAATATTACGTCATGCACCATAGTTTAAACAAGGGTATATCGAAGACGATTCAGACACAGCAAAATCCCTAATAGCCACAACATTACTTGACACATTTACTATATAAATCAAATAAATGTTTAGGGTACTAATAGAGGGGCTTATATGTAAAACAGAAAATAGAAAACTGAACGGTGACGGCAAATCTTATGAAAATCAAACAATTGACAAAATTTCGGTTCAACTGCCCTCTCCTTTTTTATGAAAACAGTCGACACTTGACAGCGATATGTTAAACAGACGTCAAGATAAGCTCTTTCAAAGTTTGAAACATCCTTATGAAAACTTTGTTCTTTAAATCCAGATCATGTATTTTTGAAAGGATGAAAATCGAAAGTGTTCCTCTACGATCTTTTGCAGACAAAACGGCCCTCCCTCGTAGTTGGTGGCACTTTGTGTACAGGAGTGTGATGGTTAGGTTACCATGGCAACTTAGAAACAAAATCGTTATGACGTCATCATTTGAAAACTCCATGTCAGAGAAAGAATGGCGTGACTCTTTGTGAAAAAATATTACTTCCTAAACTCGCTTAGAGGTTTGTGAAAGAATCTACGATTATTAATTTAGAAAAAAGGTTCTGACTGTAAATTAGAACGCTATGATCTGACACGGATGAAAGAGGCAGTGAATTGAAGTAAATAATAGCTTCCTCTTACACAGATCTTGTTTTATTAAATTACTATCAACAACGGATTATCCTGCACGCTTTTTCAAAACACAGACTACTTATGAAAGAGTAATGAAACCGAAAAGATAATTTTGATGATAATTAGATTTCGAATCAAACACATGCATTGTCAACATCCTACAGGCATACAGCTGGTTAAATACCTGTGGGAAATAATGGAAGTATTATGTCCCTTTGTACTCATAAATTTAATTTTTCAATAATGTGAAGATCTAATGCTGAGGCTAAGATCCAATGTCTAATTATACAAACTAACATATTTTACAGCTATATCGTTACTTCTCAAACGAGGCTTGAGTACAATACTGGATGTGCATCTAGAGATAAGACGAACATGCGACCACAACTATCGAGGTGTGTTGCTATACCAATTGAGATACTATACCATTGATGCTGACAGCTTCAATTTTAAGTAATTACTTTCAAAGAAATACATCTATAAGTTGTCTTAATGTTCTACGCCTAGCCAAAAGTTGATATCTCTAATGTACACTTTTTACAACCTCGCCGTCCATTGCTGGAGTGTCCGGAGCATGAAATATCTCCTGACTTCTTCCTTCTGACTGCACCTAATACAATCTCTTATGTTGTTGACTCACTACTTCTCACTTAATTACTGTCCCCCTGTTACTCAGCAGTCAACTGCAGTCAACACTTAACTACCTTTTCACCGTTTCTAATGTGTGACCCTGGCCATCTTGCTATTTTCTCCTCCTGCCAAAACGGTTTATTCCTCTCGCCGAACCACTTCCCTTTCAAACCTACAATAATTCTCGCTTATCGGAACCTATTATCAGCACCCTTCTCTGTTACTGCACTTAAAACTTCATAAATTTTCTTTTCGTTAGATCATATCAATGTCTGACCTTCGAATCAGTATATGGCTTTATGGACGGTCTGGGCAGATGCTTTTAAAAACTGGTGCAAGTTCTTTCGATTTCTGGGCGCCATTCAGCTACATACAGACCTTTCGAGCTTTGGGAACCCTTGCCTGTACTTTAGTCTCGCAGACTGAACGTGCAACACCTATGGAGCCTAAAAGCTAGGCATCGACTGAGGTCGCTTTCGGTACACTTTGCTGTCTTTACTAGTATAAAAACGGCTAGAGCAATATTCGCTTACAACTACCTATGAAAATTGCTGGTTAAGAATCAGCAACTATGAGATCGCCAAGGTCATATAATCACTTCTTCAACATGGAAAATTCCTCAAGAGTAAAATTTGCCATATGCCCAAGGGAAAATCAATGACAGCTGCAAATTGGATTTTTGCACAGTACTGACCATCTGCATTTTCATAACGAAACTAATGACTATGCAATACCTAGTAAGTCAACTTAGGAATCTATAGGGAAAGGATCTGAAAGACGTAGATGGTGAAATAAGCAAGCATAAACGACTCCCGTAAAAAGCAATTTTATGAGCCATACAAAGAACGGCAGACGCGTTCATTAGCGAATTTTCATAGACACAGTGTTGGGAAATCAACTGACATTTCCACCTGTAAAGACAACTGCAACAAAAAGCAAGGAATTTCCATGCATTTCCTCAAACAAAGAAAGAAAATCTAGTAAGTCTGTAACTTCCAGTACTAGGACAGCGTATCAATAAAGAGCAAAATCCAACTGAGAAAGCTGATAAAGCAATGTCAGCGAAAAAGTAACTACGATACAGGCTTATGGAAGCAACGTTTCATAAGAAAAGAACACGACTTTCCAATACTTCAAATGAGAAAACTGGCAAGATCCACCATTTATTAAAACAGTAAAAATTATGTTAGCATTATTTCAAATCATAGGAGTGTTCGTTACTTGTATACATCTTCATCCGAAGATTTTAAGGTTATCATGTAGCTACTAGTCCCCAATATGCAATGATGGATGATGCACTAACTCTTTAAAAACGTACGTCAAGAGAAATTAGTGTCCATCACCTACAGCCAAAATTAGGGGTTACAAGGGGTAACAGAACCACCACTACGGCTAAATACAATAAATCCCATTGTACTAGAAAATGGCAGAATCATTTATGTGAAGTTTCGCACCGAAACACTGTGATACAACCTCAAATTTCTAAAGAAAAAGCTACCAGAAATCTAAGACCTCCGACCATCTATCGACTCGCCTTGACAACCCATTACGTAGTTCAAAAGCAAAGCATATTTTCTGTTGACCCTGAAACGCATCTACGACTTTGTACAGTACCATATACTCCATAATATTTCTCAAATTAGCCTAACTATGGTGTGTAAAACTATTCTTAAAAGCTGAAGAAAGTTGTGAATTCAACTTGAGATCAGAAACGTATGCAGGGATTTTCAGAGAATCTGGATCTTCCTCCACTTGAAATTTGTTAAGATTTTCATGCAAAATAGGCTTTTGAAGTTGTCATCATTATCTTGTAATTAAAAGCTGTACTCTTTTCAATAACCGTCCGATTTTTATTGCTTTGTTAAGAAGGGAAGTGATCCATGCCCACTCCCCCTTGTGTACGTCATTGGGCGAGATTGCGACAATGCCACCGTATAGTCGTAGCATTCCGCATACACACTCTGCATACACATAGCTAAGCCCTTGACAGTGAATGCAAATGATTTATCTAAGGCGGAAAAAGCTTAAACTCACCTAATCTATTTTCCTGAAGTCTCTACATTAAGCCAAACTGAAAAGTTGAGTTTCTCTAATAAATCGTTTGCGAAATAAATTTCAAAATAGGCATCAATAAAAACAGCTAATAGTTCAGTTCCTAGCTTACCTTCTTCGCTTTTTTCACTCGAAAAATTAAATCATACAATGTGCCACGTAGCGTATGCTTACACCTTCCCACTACACTGAATGTGAAATTAATTTCCAAATCAATCAGCTAACAAGTCAAAAACCCGTCTGAAAAGTGCTAGTTCTAAGTTAAACGCTATTGATTAGAATAGAACTTTCTTTAATCAAAATAGAATTCGACAAAAAATATATACATATATCTCAAGCAACGGCCATCAGCATGCTGAGAGCTTCAGCCAGACTCTGTTCTCATTAATTGTGTCAACTCGCTGGGTGGCTTTCCTGTTTTTTTCTATTACAATCCACTGTACATATCAGACCGCACTAAAAATATGAACGGCTGTAAGGATGATACCTTCGTACAGCGGGATTCCTTTATGCATATTTCAAAGCTTTACTTCACATGAAAATCTCTTGTATGTCCGTTTCACCAGCACCTAGGCTTTAGCAACTAAACAGGTCAGATAAAGAGCATCGAAGTTTGGATAACAATGCACAATTTGTTTTAAACACGGTAAGAAATGTCAATTTCCTTGATGGTGTTACCACTCGATGATGCTAACCGGTAATGCAATACAATGCACTCTGAGTAGGATAAGAATGAAAAGACTTTCAAAGGCATACAAAAAAAACCATTTCATCTTAAGATAATAGCATTTTTGAATAAACAGCAAGACTGTTTCTAAATAGTGGTACAGCAAATTGATTGTTGACTTTCAATCCGTATCAACAGGCACCGAAGACACCTAGTGTATAGGGCAAAGTAAGCAAGTTATCGCGAAGCAATTTTTATGAAGGCGTAAACAAGTAAACAGTAAAAAAGCACTGACTGCCAGGTGTCGAATTTAAATCGATGTCAAACATTTCTTCATGGCCTAACAATAAAAGGATGGATTCCTGATTCTCATATCCTGTGCATTCGTTCCCTTGGAATCAAAACGTAGGCTAAAAATTATAGCACGGCAGGGTAAAGCATACTGGATACCTACGGTCAGTAAAGCTTTCATTACCAATTTATGCCCGTACTTGTCAATTGCTTTACTTCCTCTATTTGTGGGTCTTTGAGTAGAGGGAGTTTGGCCTGATAGAGATTGTTGTTAATTGGTAGAGACACGAGCGGAATAAAAAATAATGCCATCAGCGGGTATTACTTCTTGTCACAAACAATTTCGATGATTTCGGAACACACCGTATTCCGTGTTAATGGCGCTTCATGCATTTCGGTCCCTATAGTACTTCTTTTCTCGTTGGCCAATTAACCACTAGCTCCCAACTATGTAAGAAAGAGCACGATAAGTTCTGCTATAGGTGACATCACACGGTATAATTTTTCAATCGTCTTCTCTCCAGCAAGCTTTGGCTCTTTTCGAGTTCGGAGGGTTGATGGCAACTTGCTACTATTGTCTCATCTCAAAACCTTTTAGCGATAGTAGGCAATACAATTCAAACCAACTATTGATAGACTATCAACTGTACAGAAATTGTAAAAGACCGTTCAGACATTAAATGAACCTTTTCAGCATGATTTCATGCCTTAAGATAAACTCACAAAAGATCTACTTCCTGTGGACGCTTACGGCCACTCTCACTGCATAAATGCGATCCCTAAAATTCCCACATTTAAAACTGAACACGCACGTTCTAACTTCTACTAGTTTGCTCCATTTCAGATTGCTCTCTGAATACCCTGATAAAAGATATGCTTAAAATACTACAATGATAAAATGGACATAAGTAAGTATAGCCAATTATTAAAAAGAAAGTTGCGGGCTTAAGATCAGCTTAAAACATTTTCAAAATGCTTTTTTTCAAAATGCTTTTTTCTCTCCATTTTCCTCCTTCAGTTAAGGATAGTGTGTCTTTCGCAGGTGAAAGATTATATTTCCTTGGTGTATTTTCGTGCTGTTTCTAAAACATGGGTGTATGTTATAAAACGAATAGTGGACGTGTGTACGAGTAAACTGACATAAAATTGGTTAGCATATACCACATAGCAGTTAATGTTAACGAAGAATAACATATACAGACCATCTGCATAAATATAACAACATGCCCTTTTAAAGTATACGACGACCGGCTGAAAATAGAAATTCTCCAAAGCCTGGCACATGGAAGGCACTTGAAACCGATGATAACAAAAAGAAGCCAACTTGTCCAAAGATACACAAATGGTCGTTATTTCCTATATGAATGTAAATGTTGGTACATGATGTTTCCCTACTATTCTACTTACAACGATTGTAAATTTTAACTGCGTTTCAGTCTGTATGAAACCCACCAGTTGATGGAGCTATTTGAGCAGAGTAACATTTCCGCATAACGGAATGTTTCATACTCTCGCGAATTTGCTACGGTAATGTTGAAAGATGCCATTCTACACTACCCTCCCAAAAGTATTTGAACACCTACGTGGAATGAATATGGCGGATGTCAATTGCTGCAAATCTGCTTTTGAATTGATTTGCACTCTAAATTCTCTATAATATAATGGATTCTATCAAAAAATGTATCAAACGGCCATTCTTTCAAGTTTCGGCAACGTTAAGCAAAATAGTTTCAATCAGCTTTTCGACCTTGTTTTCACTTCCATTCATAAGAACACCGTTTGCAAACGTCATCGCAACAGACAGATAACGTGAACTAGCAATTTACAATATTGGATATATCTCTCGCTAACATCCAAGTATCGAAGAAATATTTTCTAGCAGACTTTGGAATTTATCAAGGAATCCTCACATTGAATCATGTCTATTTTCAACCAGCTATGGATGTGAAACTGACTTTTATTTGCTAGATAGTGGCATTCAGCTTTTGGGTCGTTGTAATATTGTTACAAATGTGGATTAATGGAGTAATACAGGAATGAGAAACATATGAATAGAAAGCCAAACTACTAACCAATAGCTAGTATTAGTATTAATAAAATTACTTAAATTTGGATATCAAACTCATCAATACTTCGTACAATATCCTCTACCCTTCTTCACAGCTGCAAGACGAGAGGGCATCGACTTAGAGATTTTGAATGAACTTAGGGCCAGTAGTGTACCAATAGTTTAGGACAGATTTTATCAATGACTTCTTATTCTCTGGAGGATGTCGATTGAGTTGGTTTTTATTTTTAACCACACAATCTCAATAATGTTTAAGTCAGGACTCTGAACTGGCCATTGAAGTGCATGGATACCACGTAGACTCATTCAAATCCCTGTAAATTTGGACACAAGTGATTTTGCGTATTCCGATAGGAAAATAAAAGGACTTTTTTCATGACCGAATATTTTCTTCACACCGCCAAACGGATTGTCTTGCGGTATTGCACAGTAGCGTTCGGAGTTGACATTACCATCACACACGACAAGATCTCCTGGTCCGGTCGGCCCAATACAACACCAGAACATAACTGAAGCTATACTTGTAATTTTTTTTTATATAAACTGCGGACACTTGGAGACGAATTTCTTTATCCACACACGAATTTTATTGGCATCGTGGTCCAAGGAAAATCTGCATTCGTCCGAAAAAACTTCTCCCAATGCGACAGCAACCATGACGAGATAATGGACACCCATGTCACTCTGTACTTTCTGTTTATGACAGAGATGTATGGCGTTTGCTTCCTCTTGTAGCTACGTTTCCCATATTTATGTAATATTCTTCTTACCACATTGATTAAGGCCTGGTTTCTTTTTAACTTATCACAGTTTACTTTGTTTTTTATTGTCCGAATAGTTTGATACCGTTCAGCCCGAGCAGACAACTGACCCCCTTTCCAAATAACATTTGTAAATATAGTGCGAAGTTGAAAGCCTACATCCAATTTTCTCCGCAATTTTCTCCGCAATTCTTTCTACAGACAAAGCCACTTCCCTTCCAAAATCTTACAAGCAATCGATCTTCGTACCAAAGTTCTCTACATTTCGGTATGGCCTTTAGTTGAACTGAAATATCATGATACTTTGCAGTAGAACCTAATTAATTTGTATATACTGTCGAATAGATCGTCAAAGTTTCCTTTGGTAATAATTTATCAAAACTACACTACCCTTCCAAACGTATTTGAACGCCTACAAGAAATGAAGACGGCCGATGTCAGGAGCTGCAAATCATTTAAATTGATTGTGCTATAAATTCTCAATAGTATGATTGGTTCTATGACACATTCTACCAATCGAAAGGCCACTCTTTCAAGCTTCGGCAAGGTTTCATTCAGCTTTTCGACTTCCATTTCCATTTATAACGACACCGTTTGCAAATAACATTTGTAAATATACTGAGCAATTGAAGGCATAGTCCCTAATTTTCCGGCAACTTTTCTATAGGAAAAGCCACTTTCCTTCAAAAGGCTAGCATGCAGTCGATCCTCGTACGGAAGTTCTCTACGTTTCGGCATGGCCTTTAGTTGAACTGAAATATCATGATACTTTGCAGTAGAACCTAATTAATTTCCATATACTGTCTAATATAACGTCAAAGTTTCCTTTTGTAAACTTTGCAGCAAGGCCTGGCTCTATTTTGGCGCGAAAATCTTAAAGTTAAACTTGGTTACATGTTTTACTGTTTTGCAGGACGCCATTTTTGTAGCAAAAATCAAAAACGTTTGGGAGGCTAGTGTACATGACCTCAGCTATTGTTCACCGATTCAAGAAAATCTACTTCTAAGGTAATTTTATTTAAATTTCAGTCGCTAAGTTTGATGGCTGAACCTTAAAATCTGGCAACTGCAACGGGGAACAAACCCATTCTGTAACGTTTTGACCCTGTAAAGGTTTCGGAAATGGAGCAGTATTTAGTATGGTGTCTTCTAGTGTATTATCATCCATGTCTAGTTCCCATTCCTACCCGCGAAGTTTCTATTCTACTGAAACATTAGAATTTAGGTTTACGATACATCGTCCAAGTGAAGCCACTAGGAAAAGAATTCACAATAGAATTATCTTATAAATACCAACTAATAAAAAAGATGTTATCAAATAGGACCTAGTCACATCGCGCATTATCTTGATTTGTACCAGATCATAAACATCAAAGAAATTTATAAAAATGAAAAAAATAATATGAAATATTGAACAGGAGAGGCATCATCAGATCGAGTCTAATTACATCGGACATGGTATATATATGATCATCAACGTCAAATCTATTCATAACGACGAGAATCATACAATTCTCTGACATGACCTTTTTCTAATGCACAAAATTTTACTTAAAAAGTTTACATGCATTTGCTGATGTAACCAGGTTTCCTTCCTAGCTTTTGCAACAATATCTACTATTAAAAACAAATTATTTTCCAGTGAGATAAACTACATTTCAAATTTGTCTGGCCTCTCCAGTTTTTGCATTGCTACATACGCCTTAGTACAGGTGAAAACCTCCTTTGTTAATTCAATTGAAAATACAAACGATATTTGATGCGTTCTGTGGAGATAGAATAAACAGAATTCTTAAGCACCTAGTGTACAGCTGCGGGCATATCAATTTTTTAAAACAGGGATTAGATCAGAATATGCGTTTGAAAATTCTTATCGAATGCCTCTTAAATTAAAGATACCAACTTTATGGCCTTGACTTATGTATATGGCTAAAGTTTTATGGTTTATAGTTCTGATACAAGTGACTTAAATTCTTTTCCCTGAGTTTTGAAATTGTGTACTCAAAATAATATTTTACGAGTACAGATTAGTGATGAAATATATGTAGGCCGAGTCAAGATGGATCTTTAATGCTGTTCTTGAGATATCAAGTTAGCGATCAGTGCAAACAGCTTTCAATTCCTTCCCTTTTCCCCCTCTCTCTTAGACAAAGTTAGTGAATTTGTATCTACGCAATATAAACTGTTAAACTACAGTGGAATTACTGAGAACACTTGTACTAAATTTCCTACCGCAAGAAATAGTGGAGAAATTTTAGGAGTCCTACAGCCATTAACAAATTGTTAAAGCGATTAGCTGGCTCGACTGATCGAAAGGCAGATGGAAAGTTAGTAAAATTGTCAAGCGTGATAGTGATGATTTGGAAGATGTGACAGACATAGCATTGTCTGATGGAATGCTTACCTTCAAAATCACCAGTTACTTCAAAATTGCCAACGCCAGGAAGTGTGTCTACAGCGTACTCTATTCTGATAATTTCCTGTCTCGAACAAGCAACGAAATTTACGGACGAAATTCAAGACTGACAAAACAACTGCTCGAGTTGATATGCGAGTTTGTTAATGCGGTGAATCCCTTGTTATGACAACACTACAATTTGTACATAAATATCAAGATTAAACGTTGTAGTATGGAACAATATACTCACTGGGGCCATGGGAAGCATCGAAAGACCAAAAGAAAGCAAGCAGTAATGCCCGGGAAAACTAATTGTTTCAACAAACAGAGAGCGCCATGTCCACATTATCTCTAGTCAAGCGTCGGTATTGTCTTATCAGTTATTCACTGTGTTTGATAATCGAGTTAACACTGGGGCAACCGTATCGCAAAAGTCATGCCATTAGGAAGGTCAATCAACAGTGAAAATATGTCATTAAAGCCTATACATAACTCAGCACATCGTAATAACGATCAGCTTTCAACCATTCTCACAAAAACCACCTACTATTCGTATGTGATGTGTATTTAATAAAAAGAAATACTATATTTTGATCTCGTATTTTCCATCTGCACGAAAAACATTGCAATATTCCTTTAGTCTAATTAAGATATCAAATACCTTGGCCAAAGTCAACTGATAATGACAACCAAGATGACCACGACGAGAGCGGCAATTAGGCGACGATGATAGTGGCGATAATGGTAATTTAAATGATGAAAATAATCACGTTGTTGATGATAAGGAGGAATAGGAGGTAGTGATAATGATGATAATGATGATGATGATGATAATGGTGAGGAAGAGGAAAAAGGGGTAGGAGAAATATGATGATGATAATGACGGTAATGATAACGGTGATGATGATGATGATGATGATAATAATGATGATAATGATGATGATGATAATGATGATGATGATGATAATGATGATGATGATGATAATGATGATGATGATGATGATGATGATGATGATGATGATGAT